>OX402533.1:19961976-20070972 GCA_948098885.1 Drepanosiphum platanoidis | reverse complement strand
CCCTGAACTTTCGTATATATTATTATTATTATTATTATTATTATTATATCTACGCATAAACCTACGAATGAAAAATAAAAAACACCACCCCGCGCACAGCACGTCATTTTATCATCAATCAACACGGGCCACTGTTGTGCAGTCGTCAAAGTATATTTGTCAATTAGAGAAACGCTATCTTGTATACATATATATGTATGTATATCTACATATTACAATACATTTAGCTTATTTATATTCAATCGATGTATACATTGTATAATACGCGCGTACGGTGGCGGTGCGATGGTAATTTTTCGGGACACACAAAGTTCGAGCCCTTTTAAGGGAGTCGAGCGAGTTATGCGAGGTATATTATAGTCAAACACCTCTCATACCGACATCGCATGGTTATCTTAATTATAATTATTTAATTTATTTTATAGCTACGTGTAAGCTATATTTTATGCTTTTAATGTAGTTTTTTAAAAATTATAATTATAATTATTATCACATAATAATAACGGAATTATTTGATTTATAACGTTTTATAATAATTTATGGAGACGAATATCAACGTTGATAGTTTAAATATAGTAGCACCTATATGGATAATATATGGTTCTTTTTTTTAGTGATTGTACGAAAAAAATTGTGCCCCACAAGTTATAAAAGTTTACACCGCCACGATACGCGAATAATAGTACTGATATAGCACCCTGCAAATATGACGTATACATGTATACGCGATACGTAATTATTAAATAGGTTATCGAACCTATAATACGCACGTAACTATACCATTACAGGTATATAAATTAATATGTACATATAGGTAGGTAACCGCGGCCCAGTTGGACTGGTAAACAGATACGCCTATTGCCGCGGAGCGATATTCTACAGACATTTACCGATATAGTACATTACACCTAAACACTCGTGAGAACCAATATACACTGCTCGAAAGCCCCCTATGTTCCATATTTACACTAATGCAGTTGTGCATATATGTATAAGACTCGCGTAATTGTATACATATGAATTTATTTCGATAAATGTATATGCTATATACATCAGTTTAATCGAACAACAGATCGAATATCAGTTTAATCAGTTATTTAATCCTATACGCGTGTATGAAAAAACCTTTAATGAACATAAACCTATTACTTATTAGATATACGTAAGTACTTATACATATATATATAATATATATTAGAAGGCGGTAAAATTTTAAAAATCTGTCAGTCATTAAAATATTGATCTTTTTTTCAATCGTGTTGACACATTGCGGGTCAAACAATACGCGGTTCGGATCCATTAAATTTAATTAAAATTTTATTTAAGGAATCATTTATGAATTTTAATTTTATCTGATAAAACAAACATTATACATCACGTATATTATGTGTTATATATATATATATATATCTAAATGTGGATCTAAAACCTCATAACGTACCAAATATATATTACATAATATTATACTACGTATATTATTGCACACATATACACACGGGATAGACGGAGATAACTATAATAATTTATAAATATACCTATACTATTTTACTCTATACTCTTATCCCTCACGTGTACAGCGAGTATAATAGTATACAAATAGTAATAAATACCCTAACTAGTATATATATTATAAAAAAAGTATATACATATATATATGTATTAATCCCACCTCCGACGTTAACGCCAATGACGACGACGCCACATGCACACACATACACACATTCGCACCACTGCTAAACACCTGGCTACCCCGTCGCTAGCAATCGATTTTCGCCAACACCGCCACTCTACTCTTCTAAACCACCACCGTCGTCGTTGTCGTCCTTCGGTTATCGCCTCCCTTTCATTCACTCTCTTTTTCTCTCTCATGATGGACTATACGTGGCGACTAACCCATCATCATTGTCGCGGTCGCCACACTCGAAAAACTAACATCCGATCTACTTTGGTTATTTAAATACTTATACACAATCTCGGATTGTGGTATAGATATGATCTTTACATATGGTCAATTTAATATAATAATTTTGAATGAAAATAATCTGATGTGTAAAGTGTAAAAATTAATATTTTTAAACGCACGAGTGTTTTGTTTGATTTTATAAAATGTTGAAATATTATTAATAAAATTATTCATTACAATTAAAATTCATCGCCTACTATTTTTCTTCTATTGTTTTGATTAAGTCAAAGGATAATGATTTTTAATTTCCTATATTTATGTATGAAACATTTTTAAAACAGTAACAGGATAGACATAATATAAACTTGGTGTAGGTTAGGTTGCAAAACTACGAATCACAATTATTCACAAAACACAATAATTTACTATAGAAACAAACCGGCAGATTTTGTTACCGCCGAGAGCTTTATATTTACAAAATTCACAAAAAAAAAACAATCGTAAGAAGTTGATTGAAAAAAACTTGTCAGTTGTAAATATTAAGTTTCGACCGGCCCGCGTATTTCCCGCAGATTTTAAAATATAAAACTTCAGATAAGTGGCATGGTATATATAGGTACCTAATTTATAGTGGGCATAGTGTATAATGGGACTATACGCGGACGGGTTTTTCGTCGGACCGCCGCGCGCCGGAGCAATAAATAATACTAATTTACTCGATTAATTTTGCAATTTTTTTTTAATTAAACCTGCCCGTACGGGCATACGGGCAACGGAAAACGCGGCGTAATACGTGACAATCGAAATGCGACGGGGGGACATGTGTTACATATTATAGTCTCGCATAGTCGCGTCGCATCACTCTTACCGTTTTGTTTATACAGATAATAATTATATTTATAATAATAATACACGCCGTAAAAGGTGGCTCGCACGCCGGAGCTGTTCGGCCGCGCGCGGTCGCGATTTTCTCCCGCCGCCGCCGCCGCCGCCGACACATCCGCGACCGGCGTCCGCCGTTCGCTCGCGCGCGCAGGGGTTTAACGATCGTTTTTGCACGACGCGGATCGCTATAGGTGTTAATAGACGAAAAAAAAAATATATAATATGAAACGCGAACGGTAAATCCGCGGCGGTCGGCGAACGAGCACCGCCTCGTGTGCACAATAAGTAGTCTATTGGAAACGCGCGCTATTTGATTTTAGCTTTCGGACCGGTCGAAAACTAAACGCGCGCGCGGTCGGAGGTGCAGTGAGCGGGGCCCGGTTTGTCCGGTGCGCACCGGATGGTATCTAAATAATATTATGTTTATCGCGTTTGGTTTAGGGCGGTTTTTCAGACGCGAACGGAAACCGTGTACAATCGGCTTACTGTGGGAAAATAAATCGCGACGATAACGTTTCCTACAAAAGTTACGTAAAACGCGTCCGCACGGCGGCGGCGGCGGCGGCGAAGTCGTACATACATACATACATATTATTATTATGAAAATAAAATCTCGCAACGCACTTACCTGTTATTGTTGTGCGTTTCTATCGTTCGGCGAAGGAAAAACGCGTCGACGCGCGGTGTAATTTTTTTTGTTGACATTCTTCTCGACCGCGCCGACGACGACGTGAAAATGACGACGAAAGACGCGCGAATACTGTCGCGTCGTTGCGGTTTCTTTGTTCTCGCGGCTAGACGTTGACGGCGACTAATGAACGCGCGCGCGAGCGACATGGAACGGAATCGAAGAAAAACCGTTAGAAAAACGTTCGCCGAGATCGTCACGACCGCGGTAACCGCGGTGGTCGTACGCGCGTATACCGTTTTTTTTTTTTGTCGGTGAACGAATTGTGCGCGGGAAAACTTTATTCGACCGGCCCGGCGCGGCGGCCTTTGAATTCGTTTAAATTTTGTTTTAGAATTTTGATTAGAAACGGTAATACATATTATTATATAATATTATGTTTTGTCCGGTGGTGAGGAGTCAATGCCCTTCGTAATCAAAGTTTAAAAATAGACGATACTTAATGGGAATTCCGATGTAGTAAATACGCGGCCGCCGCCCGTATATTATTATATTGAGCGACAAACAATAATAATATCGTCGACGAAATTTGTTACCGAGAAAAAAAAAATCTCATATCGGCCGTGGCCCGCCGCGAACATCTGCCACGTACGTAATTACCGGGTGTAATCGACGAAACGTAAGCGTTAAATTATTATTATTCCGAGCCACTCGTCGTCGGAATCGCAGTCGTCTAATTATTCGACGGCCGTTCTCGGAACAGCGCTCGTACTCGGTTTATGGGTTATCCCGACCGCGATACGCGAAATCGGCGATAATTTGTTTTTCGAGTTTTCCACGTACACCGCGTGTCACGGCGCGAACGTTTCCCGATCGACAGAGCACGTTATTATTATTATGACGACGAGCGCACATTTTTTGGTTTTTTTTTCGTCTTTTCCGAGCGCACGAGTTTCGACGGCGCGCGGCGCGTCGATTGCAGTAACGAGAGAAAAAAGAATTACACTACGACGAGCACGTCGTCACGTCGTATTTTTCACGTAAATAGTTCGCCGCCCCCGCGCGCGAACCGGACGTTATCGGAGACGATGGTGTTTTCGTCGCGGTGCTGTACGGGGCACGTTTTTCGAAAATCCGCATGTTGTTTTTATATTGTTCGCCGAGTTTTTCAAAACGTTGCCCGCGAACGTGAAAATCAAACGATCGAAAGCAATAGGTATTATAAACATTATCTAACAAAACAATATAATTGTGCTCTGATAGTATCAGCTTTATTGTTCGAAATATTTGCACAGTAAACTGTAAACAATCAGGACTTAAAGGGGGGCGCAAGGGGACCGAGTTCCCTTACTTCTCAGAGTGCTTAAAAAGCGTCCCCTTTAACATGTCTCCAAAAAGCTGTAATAAATCAATTATTTAAACAATCAAATGATTAAAGAAATTTAAAATATTGTAATTCTTTGTTTTGTTCTTTAACCCATTAATTTGATATTAATTAATTTTAACTTGAAAATTCCAATAAGTTGGTCAAATTTAAATAAACATAAACAATTATATTTAAAAATATTTAACAAAATAAATAAAAATAGGTAAATTATGAAATATTTTATTACCTGATGATGAAATCTTTTTTTGAAACCAGCCTCAACTAATATTAAACTATTTTATATTATTTATAATACTCTAGACAAGACTTCTTTTTTTTTTCCATTTTGATTAATTTACATTATTAAAATATTTAGTAATTTTAATAAATTATTTTATATGCATAGTAATACTTTTTTATTGTTGATATTTAGTTATTTATTAGAGTAAGCATGTGCAAAATTCTAAAAAAAGTATAATTTATATTCCTATTAATACTGTTAATTTTATAATATTATTATTACAATATTATTATTGCCAATGTCAAATTAAATTTCACGATTTAAAACATCAATTAATTTATATACATTTAAAAATATACATTTTTCATTATTACATATGATTTATAAATAACATAACATGAGTAACATTTTTGAGGTAGGCAATATATTATATAGTAAGACTATATTTTACTCAAGTGAAATTATAGTTAAACAGTGGAAAAATATGCTTTGAAATTTAGTTGATTTAAACTAGGCGATAAATAGTGTTTAAAATAGAAAACCAACTCTTAATAAAATATTAATTTATATATAATAGTATAGAATATATTATGTAAGTGAATGTATGAATTAATATTTTCTATGATAAATTTAGTCGGTTTTAAAATTCACACAAATGTGTGAAACATTCTGGAACAGATAATATTACATAATATTAAAATCATAAAAAACCTATTATTGTTGTCTACGATTCAAAACCAATTACGAACGTTTAAAACAGACGAAACTTCTATTTTTTGCACTCACGGAGATGTGTAATTCGTTTCGGTATCACTGCACCAACCTGCAATTCCTCCGGTCGTATGTCGCCGTCAGCCGTGATATTACCATATTATGGAAATCTAATATCAACGTTGGTTTAATGTTATTCGTTTAGCTAATTTATGTGCGAGCACTCGAACTTTTTGGCACGGTAATCGCCAGATAGACTACAGTTTAATATTTACCTATACGCCGAGCGAGGTGGTAGCTTTTATCTCGAGCAATAGCTAAAGGTATTTTACAAACAAATTGTACGAAAAAAAATTAAACTTTTACCCTACGATTTCTAATCTGCAATATCAAATCATTATTAAGCTCCGGAGCTCGAATTTATTATATTAGATTTTATTTTTATATTTTCCAGCTTACCCTGAGCAAATATGCCGGATTGTGCCCCCCGTGTCAGGTACAGATTGTATATCGTACCGAATAAAGTAGGACAAAAAAAAAGAACAATTATTATAATATTAGACGGCTGGTTGTTTTGTTACCGATTTTTATCGTAGAAAATATGCTTGAGAAAAAAGTGATCGTATTCCGGCCGAGGTATGCCTCTTGGCCCCCCGCAAAACCTTGGACCGACGCTATTATTTCTACATAATAATACATAATACGGGTTACGGTATATAAATATGGGGTCGCCATGTGTTACGGATTTGCCGTGATACCGCCGTGGCACCGCCGGTTTCGTGACTTATCGCGGGTGTTCCGAAGGGCGACGATGATGATCAAGGGGACCGCGTCTGGATTTGACAAATATCGTCCGCGATCAACCAGCGACTTTTATAGCCGAATAATACCCACGGATTTCACGTAAACTCGACGACGAATTGATTGATTGATTATCGAAAGCACTTTTAAAACATACGTGTACCTACTCGCGTACAGCGAGAGATACGACGAACGTGACACACGACGTCAACGGGCGATGTCCATCTTAACTTTTGATTAATTCGTCAGAGCGTCGCGCGTCGTCACCCCGGGACTGTTGAAAGGTTATTTCTTTCCTATAAAAATGTTAAAATATAATAATAATAATCCTCGTCGCAACCGCGAAAACATGCATATATACGGGGGGGGGGGGGGTTGGAAAAAAAAACCACCCGTGGACCGATAGAAAAAAAAAAACCATAATAACATAATAATAATAATAATTTATAAAATGATATATTATATATTATGGAATATTTTGTTCGTCGAGGTGCTGATAAAGAGACGCGATATTATAATAATAATAATATTATGTATGTCGCGGCGGCGGCGGCGGCGCGGAGAAGGTCGCAGAGGACGGCGATAATAATATCAAGGGGATACGACACACGACTTACTACCAACAGTCGTCAGCTCGAGTTTAGTGTGATAAATCAGCGTCAGCGTCGTCGTCGGTATCGGTGCCCCGGCAGACTTTTGCGCGCTCACAGCGGGAATTCGACCGCCTCCGCCGCCGCGCCGGTCGCTCGTAGTAGGCTGTTGTGTTACTGGTCGCGGCGGCTGTGGGATTCCTCTACGAGAGATAGAGCCGAACGGGCTAGTTTTTTTTTTTTTTTTTTTTTAATAGCGACTCTGCGTGGCAGCGCGCATACAGACATCCTGCTGAGTGCCGCCACAGTATATTCCCGTATATATACTTTAATTTTTTTTTTTTTTTTTTAATCCTCTCATTTAAATATTTTATTTTTTTTTCCATCGTATGTATGTATATACATTAAATACCGTGCTCACTTATATATATATTATAATATTATTATTATTATTATATACCGCCGTTCCTTTCTAAAAAACATATATACACACACATACAAACGCGCGTCGTGTACGTACCTAATATACGTACATATATTTCTTGTGTGTGTGTGTGTTTATCTTCAATACGTAGATTTATTTTATTTTTTTCATCACACTGTCCTTTCTTTCATATTTCTCTTCTTGTGCACCTTATAATAAACAACATATTTTAAACATATATACATATAATAATAATAAAAATCATTTTTAATACATAAAATATGCTGCGTATATGTTAATGTACACGGCTGGTAACTCGGAACAAGTCGGGATTACTCGTAGATATATGTATATTATGTACGTATATGGAGATATTAAGGTTTTGGAACGCACGCGTCGAACAAATATGGAAACGGTTTCCCCCCCCCCCCAACTCTACGTTATATTATTACGTATATCGTTCATACTCGTATCGATATTAAAAATATTATAATCAGACAAAGATGGGATCGACGGAAAAAAAAAAAAAATTCCATTACCGAGAAGGTGCTAGCTAACGAATTTATGACGGTTAAAAAAACCATAAAAACGTCCGCCGCTATAAGACGTATAATATAATAATATATATATAAGATCGTTATCGGGAAATGATGTTGCGGTTAAATAGCGAGATTTCGTTACGTGTATTTTATATTATTATATTATGTATATGCACCGATGTGGGTAAAGGTATTATTGTATACCTACATAAGTCACTACATCGCAATCGCCATGAAATATGATGTGCGCGAAAAAAAATTATTTATTATTGCAGTATAAAGTTCAAATGATGATTAGGTCCTTCGATAATATGTTTAACAAGAGCTTACGCATGGAAACAAATTTGCAAAAATCCCTCTCCTATTTATTTCCGAAATACGAGTGATCGATATAATGTCTCGTTTAAAAACAATAACAAATCGTTCCCGTTATGACGTACATTATATATTAAAAGCTGTTAAAATAATCAGATTAGTCGAATTTGGAAAATTAAAGGTTTTTCGGGGGGGGGGGGGTTAAAGGGTCGTCGAATACTATTTGAGATGGCTATAATAAGCTCCCGCAAGCAACCTCCGTGTATATTACTATACTATAACTAATAAATCAATTATTAAAATAATGTTCAACTGTTGTTGATCGCGTAGGGTATATTTGCGATAAACGAACGAAGTGTTGACTACGAAATTATTCGATTTTACGTATAGTGATAGGTATTATTTCAGATGTTTATTTTTCCTCGGTATGTAAATAATATAAATTTTAATATATTTATAATATATGTACTCGTATATAAAGTTATTGGCATATAAAGAATTTCGCGTAGTAGCTACGTACATATATAATATGTATATCTGATTTTCGTGTAAAAATACAATTTTATATAATAAAAAAAAAAAGATAAGATTTTAAACGATGTTGGGTTTAGATACGGTAAGAATTCGTATTACCTATACGGTCTAGAAGCAGTTTTGTAGACGCGTCGTCGCGCTTTTAAAATAATAATTATTATAACGCATATTCCAAATAATCATCGCACGATTATAATTTAAACGGGATTTCGTTTGAAGACTATATTATAACTACCAAGTGTATAACGAAAACGAAATGCAACTCGTCGTCGTATTAATTCCGAGGCATACCTCTAGGATCGTACTTAAACAATAGAAACACGAATGACAGCCAAAGACTAAATACAAATTTAAATAATGTTTAAAAAAATTTAAAAAAAAAAAATGTAAAAAGGAAATTGCCTAGTGAGTTATACCTATATATATATGTATATATAGTAAAAGAAGCTAATTAAAAATGCATAATGTAAATAATTCCAAATGTCCACGAAAAATAATATACATATTTTTCCATTCAATGAACATTCATATTATACTCTATATACGCCATTTATATCACATACATACATGTGAGTGTGCGTGCGTGTGTGTGTTAAAAGTTCACTTACAAGTAAAATGCATTATACCTATAAAGGGTCGATTTTTAATAGCGCAGTTTACAAATTGTTTCCATTTATATGACAAACTTGATGTGGCTTGATGATTGGTATTAAACAATGACAGTTGCAGCTCATCTGAAAGTAAATAATATAATATACGTATATAACGTATCGCTAGGTAGTTCGTATAAAAAGCTAACATTTTATTATACACCTCTATTCTTAAGTCCTAATGTATTTTCTTTTTTGATTATAAAAAAAATCCTTGATTTCCGTAAAGAAAAAATAAAATAATTACCTGTAGACTTTTCCATAATCTCTGCGTGTCATCGTTATATGAAACTAGGTCTCATATATAGCCATGTGGATATTTGTGCGGAATTATTTCGCGTATAAATTGAAACGTCTATATTCGTGTGTAATATTATGTTCTCGCTGTTACATCAGCGATTTGCGTCCGCATACTTGTCTATTTTCGGTAAAAAAAAAATATTAAGATCAATTATTATTATTCCAGAGTCACGGACACGCGCGCGCGCGCGTGTCATTCGATACGGTCAGGTACCATGTAAGCTTTCCCCAAAGGTTTCTCAGATGGGGGGTGTGTATCATTTCAGTCGAAATTTAATTTGTTGCGCGTTTGCGGTGTCCATCACTTTGTGTCAACATTCAAAAAGGTACTTTTTCGCTTTGGTCAAAACGAAAACGATATTTTTCATTACGCTCTAATATTATCATGTATGTTTGTTTGGGAACTATTTAACATGATCCGTGTAACGCACCGTGTGCAAGGGGTCCCTCCATTACCTTTATCTCGCCATAATATAATACGAGTAATTATTATTTTATTATTATAATTTTTTAATTTTTCCAAAGCTATTTTAAATTAAAAAAAAAATAATTAGATATGTTAATTTTAATTAGCTCCGTGTACGTACCGTTTAAAAATTGAAGATTTACAACGATGAAGAAACGACGCTTATTAGAATACACGCAAAATAAAAATACAATATTATCAAACCAAATGATATAAAAAACTATCTTCCCTGGTAAAAATGTTTATAGAAATACTAAATTTGTCAACATTTAAAACGCGTTTCTCGAATAGCACTATACACAAAAACATAATGTACAAAATGATCATCTGATTTTCTATTTAAAACAATACGAAAAACAATGAACTTTTTTCGACAACCGAATTAATATCGATCGAAACAACGATTTAGCACCTACTCGATTTTTTGCACTCGAGAAATTGTGCCCAAAAAAAAATCGTTTCATATAAAATTAGTGCATTTGAACGTTGAATTGATGAAAAAATAATAAAGACTCACGCGATGCAAATTTGCCAAATTAATTCACCGACAACACTTCCTACAGGGAAGCTACAATATTGCATCTAATGAAGAACTTTACACTCAACACAATAAATCTTGAGAATAAAGAATTCGCCTCATCTTTATCTGTTTCTTAAAAAAAAATTAATTTATATAGCTATATTTGAAATATAAATGTAAATATATTAATTTAAATAATAATTTATGATTGTGTATTATTAATAAACATGTAATTTATTTAACCGGCTCGCGACTCAATAGTTGCAGCCGCATAAATTAATATAAGAAAAAAGAAAAAAAATAAGATAACAATTTAAATAACCGCGCTGCTGGTCAGTCGATTCACTAACATAAACATGTACTTTTATGTTGACAAACTCAGAAAAAAATTTTAAAAACGTAAATTGAAAAATATTTCCCTGCTATATACCTAATATTTATTATACAATGTATAGCATAACATATATATATTATTACATCATACATCTAATATAAGCAATTTTTTCAATTTCAGTCATTATTTCTATCATTTCTTAAAACAATTTAGCCAATATTTTCCAATCGAATATAATGGGAAGTAACATTCAGTGATGAATCACGATTGTTATCTGAAAGATTTCTATAAAATGCATACAACGTATGTATAATGAACTAGAATAAAATTATTTATCTAACAATAAAATAAAATTATAAATTATACAGCAATAAATTTAAGTGTGTACACCAACAGCTACTTTGAATTTTAAACCAATTTTTCATTTTATTAAAATATAAATCTATATGAAAACATTTATAAAGAACCCATTTATTTTCAAACAAACAACTTTTATCTCAAAGTTTTTTCAAAGTTTGCCCTGTATTTTTCATTTAACCTTAATTTTCTTATTTTCTATACTAAAACTTATTTTTCACGCTGTAAAAGATGTCGACTGTTTCTACTTTTCAACAACGAAATTATTATTTACGAGAAATTTTTGTTAATTTTGAAAAACAATATTTATTGACAAAGTGTATAGCATTTTAATAAACCTGAGAACTTTTATGTAATTAAAATAATTTAAATCTCTAACCGTCGTCGTCGTGTGGCAATAGTTCTATATTAAATATAAAGTTTAAAAAAACAGTATTAATTATTAAAATATGTTAAAATTAATTAATATCGTATAATATTGGAATAATATAGAGGTAATAGGTATTCGTACGTATATCTGTCTATAATTTGAAAATTATACTTAAACGTTTAGTGAATTTTAACAATATTTATTTAATAAACAATATTCTAAATTCAAATGCGTAATGATATTTACATAAAAGATTAAATTTTAATCGTATATGATGTGTAATATGTTAATTAAATCATGAAATGTCGATGCATAATACATTTTCAGTATTATAAAACACATCCAACAATAATTATGATAATATATTAATTAAATAAATTTACATGTTCGTATGATTTTATATCTACTTAATACATTCCTATTACGACATATACACGAATATGCATTGTTATTTATATTAAATATTATTATATGATTGGTTTAGAAAAATATTTGTCAGTTAAATCCAGTGACGTGTCCTAGAGGTAAGATGGAGATTAGAACCCCCTCCCCTATAAAATCAGGCTCACTAAGCTCTATAGAATCGGGAAAAAGATTATTTTCTACTTAAAAACGTATATAAAAACATATTTTAGGAACACGATAACATCGGAGAGTAGATTGAATGGATTATTTACATTTCTAAATGTAAACCAAGACATTTAAGTGACAACAGAAAATGTTTTTTTAGGTGTGATATCGTAAAAAACAAAAATTGAAATCCGATGACGTATAATATTACAAAATAATTGACTGTGCTTTAAGTTTTTATTGGACATTTGAATTTTATACGTACGTAACATTTATAGTTTTAAAATAATTATAATTTTTTTTACAGGTATCATTTTATAGTACACTAATTTTACTAGCAGATCCGCCTGTCCTTCGTTCAAAATCGCTTTTATATTGCAACAAATGAGGTACACTGGTTTAAAATGTAAAAATGTTCACCAATATCAATCACCACCGTCACCTTTTGTATCTCATCCGTTTTTAACTAGTACTTATTAACACTTGCACTGTGATTTTTAGTTAATATAGACATATTTTAGATTTTTATTATTCGTATAGGAACTTAAACGCTTGAGTAATCAAGTTGTACACAAACGTGCCATAAGACCATTTAAAAATATGTATTCAAAAAGGTCACGTTTTTGACAAATATTACGTAAACGTGGCCTTCGATATTGTTATCGGACTAAAGTATACTACAATAATCACAATACTATTACTATAATAATAATAATAATAACAATAGTAATGGTAAAAATTAAAGAAAAATTTGAAAACTAATAATTTGCCTTACTCTTGAACTCGCTAACGGGTTAAATATGTTTTGATAATACTCTCGAAATATCATATTTTATTAAATGAAAGCTCTTTGTTTAATTTTACGAACAATTGATTTGACTCATTTGCAGACAACTATACACCACATTGAAGTCATCGCGAATAGTGCATCGAATGAAGAATAAAGGCATTGAACTTATGCCTAGATTTTTTGATATATTATTACTTAAATTTAGCAAATTGTAAAAGTTACGTCATAATAACTGGGGTAAATTTTACAATACTAACATAAAAAGTTTAAAATACATTTTTAATGGTCTTTTTTTTTTTTTTATAGTTATAGGCTGCAGGTAAGTATACATGCAGTGATATAAAAGAAGTATTTCTAATCCAATGTCGATACGAAATAATTTGTAACATTTTACGTAAATATAATATTATTTTGTGAAACTAAATTGTACGTCTCCCCTTTCCATGCTATACACGCAATTTATTTTTAACTTCGATACTCGCACAAATAACTCACGTTAAAATCGTTCGATCGTATATATACTATCGCATTGTCGCGCGAGTATAGGTATCCCGTATGGAATCTGGTCGAAGTTAAGTTTTCAATTGTTTAAACTTTTCAACGGACAATTTGAAAGACTCGACAATTTATTAGAAGTAGTTAAAATAGTACCTTAAAACATGGTGGCAACTGATCGTGATTGGCAGCGGCCGTGACGATGCTCTGGGTGACGTGTTCGTGTCCGTGTCACGCCTCCTGCGACTCATAATTCTTGACTCGCTTCGATGATCACTTATATACCATATCACGTCACGTAGTTAAAGTTGCCAGAACATAAATTAAGGGCCATTATTGGCCATCGTTGACCGTAGAGTTTGTCGATCATTTTGGTATATTCGGAATTGATTCAAACCGTTTTGTGTTAAATCGTTTCACTCGAAACTATTATAATAAACATCATTATTATACACAAACTCCGATGGCACGACGATAAACCTGTAGATAAATTCATCACGTTAAAATGTACATTTATTATTCGTCTTAGAAAAGAATCGACTACCAAATTTAACTATACTTACATATGCTATATTATATAGGTTCCTTTGTTTATTTTTTATCTTGTTGGCCAACTCGACAAAGAAAAATTATTAAAATACATTTTGGTCATTCCAAATATCCAAATGGGCGCGAGTAAACTAGTAAAAGCATATACATAATACACTACGTTCAAATTTAATAATGTAAGAGTTCATTAGGTACCAAAATTAATTCAACGGTATGAAAAATAATCGGACTCATCAAAACTATAAGTTTCCAAGGAAAAATAAGTTATAATACAATAAGGTTAGAATTTAACCGTTGGAAATTATTTCCTTTAGATATCTTAAGATTTAATTTTTCAACACAGAATGTCTCACGAATATCTCAAATCATCCTGAAATTTGAATTATTTGTTAGTGAAAATTCACAATATACAAGACATCCTGTTCAAATATAAATTGTAAGCGATTTAGTTTTTCTGCTATTAAAAAAACTATATACCTATAGGTAAACGAAATATATATTTATACTGATTTTTAACAACAATACACGTACGATTGCGTCCACGAGACATATGCACATATGTACACATTTGTCATGAGATATTATTTTTAAAATCTAAATTTCAAAAACGTCTACCGGGTTGGATATATTTTGTCCTGTGAAAAATATACATTAATGAGTTTCGAGTTTTGAATTCGTAATTTATCACTGTATGAATAGAAACTTAATTTCGGTCATGAAATTATACTCTAACGAATATATATTTGATTCTTTTCACGGGCAAGAAGTCTCTATGAGAAAAATGTATTTTCCCTTTACACCGACATATTTTACAACAAAATTGATTGCGCATAAGATATAAATTAAAAACAGATATTAATAACATTTCGTCTCACATCAATGCTTATATATATATACCTACCGCTTAGTATATGATTATTATGTATAATAATAATAATAATATATGCTAGTATATTCTTATAAATAGGTACATATCGTATATGCACTATACATAATAATATATACTTTACCGTGTAATAACTAAAAAATATTAAGTTGACATTCGGTTGAATAAATTTAAGTAGATATTATAATATATACACACATATATATATATAGATTTATAATATAACATAATATACGAATATATTCAACGTCCACGTATGTTTTTTATGACTTAAGCCACTGTCTTTGTTATTTCCAACAACAGCGCGGCATCAAAAACGACCGAGGTGGGTGCTGCTAGACAGTGTATAATGGATTCTGAGTATTCGCTGCCGTAACGGCTGAGAATACGACACCGACTGCGACGAACAGAGTAATATTTTATAAAATATTATACGCGATCAGTTATATACGTATACAATACACATATATTACACTTACACGCACACGCACACGCACAAACTTATACATATACATGCATATACCTGTATTCATTAGTTGCAGGTTACTATTTTTTTCGAGCGTACGTTATTTTTTTAATAACAATATAAATGATTGCAGTCCATCCACCGCTCGTAAAACCCCGGTTCTGAAAATATCGAAAAAGAAATTATATATATAGTACAACTTGCAGTAGGTAGGTACAAGACGTAATGTTGTTACAATATTGTTATGACGTGACGTGTACGGCGTACGGCTAGAGCCTCTGTACTTTGCGCCTTGTACGTAGGTCGTATGTCGATAGATCGAAAACAAAACCGACATAACAATAATTATTATTGTTTTCAATAAACGTGTCGTGATTTAAAAATTGATCGTATTACAGTCATAATTCATACAATGTATACATTTTGTTTCTGATTATTTTACGGTACTAAAGTTTCGGCTATATCGCGATTTCAAAAATTACCGCAGCCACGTTTTAATAATTTACAATTTTATATTTATCTAATGGACGCGATACATCATTATATACGAGTTATAATTTATTAAAAATATGTATGACCGACAGTCGCTCTTATCCGCACACATGCGTATGTGCATATATATATATACCTCTCTACCTGCTGTGAGCAGATACGAGTACATAACTTCGCTACGTCACTATTGCTACGTGACTTGGAAGTAACTTATAAAAATCATCGTTAATTCATTATGTTCGAGTACATTATCATTAATTGCCGAGCATTAATAATTACTGAAACGGAATAAGGTACCGTCGGTACAGATCTGCGGTAGTATATTACACACACATGCGTACTCGCAGTGATGTTGCGCATAAAAATAGTATTGTTAAACGTGATTATTTGATTTATTATCAACAAAAAAAAAAAAAAGTAAGAAATAAAACGTGAGTCAATTTACCGGGAGAAATTTAGTTTTAAACCGAATAACTCGTGTTGTGTACACTTATTATTATTATTTACTGAATCACATATTATATAAATAAGTCTTTTCAGTTTAGAAAAATGGTGAGATACAGGTGAGACGGGTGATTGATGTCAGTGAAATGGTTTTTTAAATACGAAACCATTGGTTATTTGGTATTATTGGTACAATGGTTCGAAAAAAGACGGTTTTTGAGTGAAAGAGATGATACGGGTCGGCTACAAAAAGTTCACAGATTTTCGTATAAAATCTCAGCAAAAATTGATATAGATATTTTTAATTTTATAATTAATAGTCGATTGACTCATTATAATTTAAATAGTATTTATACAATTAAACACGGAATTTGTTTAGATACTTCACTTATAATATTACATTTAAATTAGTATACTAAGTTATATATGAAATCGTGACTTTAGAACACTAGTTACAAATAACTTATAGACATTAGGACTTTGGAAGTTCAAACTGAATTCAGGCTGTCGAATAATATTCCTCTAAATGTACTATAACTCTTGCGACAGAACGAAATAGTAAGCACAGTTAAATAATATCATTGCAAATAAGTACCTCTGTGTAATTTATCATAATATAATATAACAATATTAGGCACATCGTTTTATGAACAAAATAAATTATTTGAAATTTGATTATAAACATTACGACATTCGATGTAATATAGTACTAAAATCCGATACCAAATAAAAGTACGATTTCAAAAAAGTTTAATTCTTTAAATTGGTAGTATAACATTTGAGATTTGCTATATAATTCGCTAATAAATAATAATATGAATTGAAAAGTTAAAAGTTTACACTTTTCACGGCTGCTAGTGGATAATATTATATGGATTATGAGAAAAAAATCACTCACTAAATAAAATAGTAACCATCGCTTTATTTGTTTTATTGCCTAAATTTATTTTATTAAATGCCACTTAATATAACAGACGTATGTCAAATACTAATTTATCACGTAAATATAAATGTAGCATAATAGCTAGTTGCTCCCGTCATCGCTTTGAGAAAAAAACGTTTTAAAGGTCACGGGGGTAGATACGTATCTACTTCATCTGTCCCAGTAAACATGCCACCGCCGCCGGTGTTACTCCTACGTAAATACATATTGATGACACGTGACGTAAAATGTGATATATTATTTTAACGCGTTTGTGTAACGCGACGGGAACCGTTCGAATCGCGCATTCTCGTAATGATACGATAACTTTTCGGTATATATACAGGTGTACGCGTTATTATTACTGTGCGCAATAAGTAATATACGTACGGAAGTCACCTGACATCCGCCGATAGGCGTGCTAGACATAGGTACCTACGCGAAGGGTGGGCGCCCCCGTACAATAATCGCATAATTAATGTACTTTGAACGCGCGTTCGAAAATGACGAAAAAACCTTTGGGCGCGCGGAATTCCACAATTCGCAATCCACGACGACGACGCAGGCGCGACGACGGGGTGTGTCTGTATATTATTATTACTACTATACGGCCGTCGCCTGCTGCTCGACTTTAGCCTAGCACCTCGGCCACGTGTCGCATTGACGCGGTGTGTAATGTTGTGTGTGTGTATATTTTTTTTTTCGCTTTTCGCTCGTAGCCAACACGCGCACGCGATGTAATAGGTATTATATATATATATTATACGAGTATATAGTGCTTCGCCGCACACCACACACTAGACGGTGCAGACTCGCACCGACGGCGGCGGCGCGTATTGCTCGCGTGCATGTCGCAAACAATAATAATAATGATAATAATAATAACAGTAATAGTAATAGTAATAATAACAGCGACGGCAACAAGAAAAATAATCATAACGACCGGAGCCGGGGCAGGCAACGCTGATTTAGTATATTTTTATATATATATATATATATGTATACGTATATATATATAGCGCGTGCCGAGGGGGCGAGTGTGGGCGCGCGAGAGCGGTACGCGCGCGCCGGGGGTAGAAAGGGATTAAAGGTGTGGCGGCGGGGGGAAAGCTCTGTCGCGCGCGTGCCATCCGCGTGAAGCGGCGGTCCAGGCCAGAAGCGTCCCTTCGCTCCCTATATACACACAAATATATACGTATATATATATATATATAATATATACTCGTATATATGTTTATGTGTATATGTGTACACATCTGCCCACTCTTCATCCCTCCGCTATCGTCGTCATCGCGTCGCATCCGCAAAAAAATCCTCACTCTCCTTCTACTCCTCTCTTTTCGCTGTTTCTCATTATATATATATATATACATACACAGCAGTCACGTGGATGGCTTTGCCAACACCCCCTCCAACCCTTCCTCATTTCCGTCATTCCTGTATATACATATAATGTGTATGTGTGTGTGTGTGTGTGTGTGTGTGTGTACACGCAGCCCGACGGCGGCGTAATATAATGTGCAGAGCAACCGAGTCGGTGGGTTCCGAGGACCGGCGAAGGACCCATGTGCGCCTGTGGTCGGGCCGCGAGCTGCTGGCAATCGCCGGCCGGACGGCCACATGGGGTACGCGACAACGCGCGCGCCGCCGACCTAACCTTATGGTCGTCAAGCGGCAGGATAACGCGCGGCTGCCGCGCGAACACGCAAGACGAAAGCTTTTGTGTTTGTGTGTGTGTGTGTTATTACCGCGCGATTAAAATATAATAATAAATTACGCGGCGACCGTAAATGCGAGAGCGCCCCCGTATAAATATAGAAAAAAATTAAAATAACAATCATAAAATAGAAATAACGTTTTATCCGTCGACTCCTGCGGCGGTTTACACACACACACACATATACAATATACTTTATTATAATTAATAATAACAATAATGTATTGTACCATGTGTATTTACGGCCCCGGAAAATCAGCTTATATGCGTGGCGCGAGACAAAAAAACACTGTGACGACGACGATAATAATAATAATAATATACAATATATATGTTTCGCTTAGTCTCCGCGATGTCGCTATGTGCGACTTGAACTTTGTAAGTGTAATGCAAAAATCACCACGTCGAATCAATGAAAATAATATAGGTAAATGTAATATTGTTATAACGGGTTTTTCTATCTTTTCAACGAACCGACAACATAAATATGTATATGAAATATTGCGCAGCTCAAATCAATATGTTTTTTATAATATGTGTCTACCAATTTGGATGTCCTTAAACTTTGATTTACTTTCATGAACACAACAACCTATTAATAAAACTGTCCCGAGAAAAAAATTTGTATCGTGTGTAAATATTACACTAAAATTGCGTGAACAGTGTACACGTTATGACTGTTTTAATTTCTGAGCAATGTAAGTGCAATATATTATTTTTATTATTATCATTGTTATCAACGGTTTTCTAAATTATATAAATTATTTTACTGAAAAAGTTTTTCAACGAATTATTCGAACACTAAAAATATAGCCTCATCAAATATTGAATGCAAATATATTATTTTTATTATTATCATTGTTATCAACGGTTTTCTAAATTATATAAATTATTTTACTGAAAAAGTTTTTCAACGAATTATTCGAACACTAAAAATATAGCCTCATCAAATATTGAACTTGATTCCCGAGCATAAAATATCGAAAAAGGGCATAAACAACACTTTTTACTACTGAGGAGTACTAACGATATTTTTATCTATCAATTACTCTTACTCACTAATCGATACCATTATTTGTTACAGTATAAAACGTAATTTCATACTCGCACATAAACGTCAAAAAGTGTAAATTAATAAGAAGTATGTATAGAATGGGGTGTAAGCAACATTTCGATTTTAAATGCGGACCATAAACGCCACAGGATTTTACTTTATGGGGTCCAAGTGACATAAAGTTTTTTATGATTTTATAAATAACTACATATTTTCCGTAATCTGTTTCATGGACAATAATACGTCGTAATAACGTAATCGTGTAAATACTATATCGCATGAAGTCATTTACATTTAAATTATTTTCAAAACTTATTTCAAATAATAGTTATCATCTTCAAATAACTCATTTGAATAATATAATAACTTATGTTATTTTCATGGAATACGAATATACGAGTAAAATTATATATATATATATATATGTATAAGAAATATAAAGGACATGACTTTAGATGTAATAGATTTTGTTGCGATGGTAATTATTTATAATATGCATTTGTACTCACACAGCCAAATATCGTCGCAGGTGAATTTTGTACATTTTTTACGCGTCTTCTATTCTTCGAATTGTTGTTACATTACGATACGCACATTTATTATGAATAAACATTTTCTTTCCGCCAGAGCATTTGTTTGAATTAATTATTTCGATTTCCTCCACTCTAAATGAAATATTCAACAAACTACAACAATATATTATTTTGCTAACGTATACCCGAGGTTTTTCTTGGCAACCGTCGTCTATGAATAAACTACGCTTACGATGTAATAAAAATAAAAAACAATTAACACAAAAATAACAACTCTCATAGTTGAATAAGAAGAAAGAAAATGGCAAGACACCCATTTCAGTGTACACGAGAAAAAAAAATAATATATTTAACAAAAACAGTCGGCAATAGTATAATATTCAAACCGTCTATTGTTGAATTTCTATTGAGACGAACCGTGTTAGAAAATATTTACTGTGACTAAATATTTTACACTATGGGCTATTTAATAATTGAACATAATTGAGTACTCCACAGCTCGGGGGCTTACATTTTTGGACATTTTGCTATGGACATCATAGTCTAAACCCGTTATATTGTATGGTTTGCTTTACTGATGCACCAATTGAGTTAGTTAACAACGTGTCATAACTGTAGTCTGTAGTTCTGTACCACACTACCTACCACTTTAATATACTATCCATTACTGTAAGCAGAACCTATCAATATAGTTTTCTTTATGATATAGATACAAAAGAAAATATTTACTTTACTATTACCAAACAAACTCCCGTGTGTAAACATTTGTATTAAATTATCAATTCACTTAATTTCTTCACTAAAACTTCAATGTTGACTTGGTGTCAAATTGTGTTTAATCTGTAACTAAAATATTTATTATATGAACCGCATTATTGCATTAACAATAGAAAATGATAAACTTATACGATTAATCGACGGATGATGAATTTAGATTACGAAATTAATAACATTTTGTCTTCAGAATAAATTACGTCAAAACCGTATCATAATCACTGAAAGCAGACAAATTTATAAAATATTAATTTCAACAAACTATAATATAAATGGGTACACTATTTCCAATTTTTACATAAAAATGGATTTTTGCATAATATACACAAATATTTAATTCAAATTACAATAGGATGGTAAATATTAAATTGTTCGATTCAAGTTTATAATAAAATCCAAATATTTTGATTTGTTATTAAGTGTATTTTCTTAAATATTTTGAATACCTAAAAAGTAAAATATTATATATCTCTTCTATAAGGTAATTTCAAATTAAACGCAAATCAAAATAAAAAAATATCAAACTTACATTTCACTTAACATTAAACTTTTTATTCAAATCTATTTTGATGCATTAAATACAATTTTAAACTGTTTAAACTGTTTAAACTGAAATGTCAATTATCTTATTCTTAATATACTCATAAAAACACAGGCAGGCAACATTTGAAGTACTTGTGTGTATTATGGCTGGATATATCTATTGAATCTAAGACTTGACGGATCAATGATCATTGATCAGACAATCCTATCATCTCAAAATCTTCACCATCATTATAAAAAAAATGTGTATAGCATAAATTATTTTTGCTGATAATGTATTTTTATTTTCTATAAGTATAATAATTTACCATTTACTTAATGACCATTAACCAAGATATAGAAATAGTTTTCAATACAATAAAGAAAGTACAAATATTCAACAGCGGCCTGATGTTTATTAGTATTAGTTATTACCTATCATAAACAATTGATTGCTGTAACGTACAGCATCACCCATAATGATTATATTAATGATTAATCGATATCTCGATTTAAGCTGTAGATATAAGTATTTCGTTTCTATCCAACCGCGCCATCCGTGTCTGTACCTATACTCATTTAACCTTACCTCATTTGTAGTGCTATCGCACGATTAAAATTTAAACGTAGGTATCGGTCATTATAGCATATACATACAGTATTAATATAGTAGGTATATGAACGCAACACAATTGTGTACCATGATCGGTTAAAAGTATGATGTAAAATAAACGTTGAAACAACGCCACACAGACTCCGTGCGGTGATAGGCAAAACACTTTAACAATTTTGTTTACACTTATTGTGTACCTACTAAGTATTATTTAAAAATTAAAAATCTATTGATATATTAAATTCTATATCCTACTAAAATATCGTTATAGAAAGGAAACAATCTTATAGTTTTTGTTTATATTTTAACTAAATAAATACACTTAAAATAATAAAAACAAAACAGTGATTTGTTTTCTTTTATTAACGTGGCTACTGGCTAAAATAGATATAATTCATTGAATGAACGTAAGTAATTTAAAAAAAAAAAACATAACAAGACTTTATACCTATGTGACTGTGTCCTATATATTATAGCCTCTCTAGTATCAAAAGAGTACCTACTCAGTGAAAGGATTAGTAATGACAGAAGACATTATAAGATACGATTACAAATATTTCAACCAAAAACCTACACAACCTGATTAAGATTGATTATCCCTTGGGAGGGTTAAATATATCTAACGGGTTTTCTTCTGTATAAGAAATACATCTTTATTACAAAAAAAAAAACAACAATAAAACAATGAGCTAAATCTTCAAAATATAATATTAAGTACTTTTATATTTATATTACTATTTATAAGAACAATTCTAGAAATATCACGCATAGGTAATTAAAGTAAACTAAACATGAATTTTGGATATTTAAATACTTTGATTATTACCTACTGTAATCTTTGTATTTAGAGTTGTTTTTTTTTTTTTAAACTGAACCAAGGAAGTTTTTTATTGACACCAACTGTATCTAGGTAGGAGCTTGTCTACATGGAATACCCATTATAATTATAATAAAATTACTTGCAAATCAAACAGTTAAATATTATTCGGAAGCAAATAGAAATATACTATCATTTATCTATTTCCTCTCTGTACATACATATTTACCTAGTAAAAATATATATACATTAAGATTTATGCTTGACGAGTGAGCAGCTTAAGACAACACTAATGAGATTAAATTAATAACAGCCAGCATCTGTCTAAGTATTAATTAAATATACTATACATTCGTTTTAAATTAAAAAAATACATTGATTTTCGGTTATAAGAATCTCGACATGAAGACAAATGTCTTATACTGGTATCCAAAAATATCCTAGTCCCTATTATTATTATTCATTCTTTGTTTTACTTTAAAGTTAACTTAAGAATAAAAACACAACAAACCCAGAGGCGCTCTCTACAAAACAAACTTCCCTACTAACATCAACGTGTCAGTTTAAACAATACTGACATCTAGTGTTTGCGAGTAAAAAAAAAAACAACAATACAAATTGTCAAAATAAATCATAAATTTACAAGTTATCTATTTAATTACCCCGAGTGTAGAAAAACGTTGTTCTAATTTTATATTTTACTAATAACAAGTAAGTTAACATTTTAATTATTGTGTACAATTACTTCGACTCCGTTCATGACTGATTTTCGAATTCTACAATTTATTATTCCAATCAAACATTTTTCAAATTGATGTCAAATATTTAATAAATATAAACAATAACGAAGTTATTTATATATAAATAAATAAAAGCGATTGGAAGCTATGATGAACGTTGTTATATCAAATCAGAATGACTAGTATCACTAATAAAGTAATAAATGCAAAAAAAAATTCATCAAACGGATAATTTAAGAATTCACATAGCATTCGTGGACGATAACTCGCATAAATTTATACTTTCCATATTATAAACATTAACAGTATTACAAACTAAGAGTAGCCTGAGTAGCAAATGAAAAAAAAAAAAACGTAAATATAATTATCCGAAAAACATTTTATTTTAATAACGTGGATATTTCGGATATTCGTTTATATACGTTTTTTTTTTTCCTTCCGAAGTAAATATAACATTCGTTAAGACCTCGCGAAATCAATCGGCAAGTTCACTGTGACGTGCGAATCAAGCGGTCTTGCCGTTTTATTTCTCAAAATTAATAACAACGTATTTTAAAGCGGGTACTCACCGTCTGTACGAAAACGGAAGCCGAGATTTCGGCACCGACAACACGTCGTCGTTGCCTACCGCGACGAAACAAGGAAAATCCATACTTTTGTAACTTTTGCGAAACAAAACGAAACGCACAAAATTTGAGTAAGTACGTCGTCGTACACGGTAGGTGGTGCACTGTGTGAATATAAATTTTACTTATTAGTACTCACGAAATCGCAAAGAAAAATCCAAAACGTTAACGGCGTTGTTATACTGAGACGGCGAAGTAGTACCGACCGTTTATAGAATTAATTACTAATATTATTATGAAAAAAAGAAAACGAAAAAAAAAAAAAGTAAAAACCATGGCGAATAAAGTGACCGTTGGAAAAAGTCCGAAAACGGATTACCCCACGCGGTTAGCCGCCGAACGTTGGACCTGGGTGACGGTGATAAGTTTTGACGAATCGTTGATAGTGATAACGACGGTTACAGATAGAAACAACAACTCAACTCAACAACACACACACTTATAGTTTATAGATAAATTTGAATGTGTTAAGTTTTTGCAAGTTTTATACTTTAATGATTTTGAAGAATAGTCATACACCGAGTGATGTGACGTGATATTAGTGTGGCTAATTTCATACATACTCACGTGACGTGATAATAGTGTGTCTCCACCTTTGCGATCGCGAGCAGTTACACCCAGATCTTCTTAATGCACCGCGTCGGCGTCATACCTATTATGAACAACGAGTTTCAACAGTTCGATACGGTCAGATAACTATATAAGAATAATACAACGTATATTGGGGTAAGTTGAGATGACCCTTTCGTTTTTGTATTACCTGTGTAAATGAAAACAAAACTGTTTTGTCGTTGTAGAGATTATTATTATTATTATACAGTAAAATAATAACTACATGTAATGAGCTGCTACACAAATATTGTAGGCAGGTAGGTACCGAAATGTGACTTTATTTGGAATTATATAAAAACGATTTATTTTCGAGGGATAAAAAGTTTATCAAGTTCGTATTTTTTTTGATATTTATAGTCTGATTATATTTTTTTTTCTTAATCGGAGCTTAAAAACCAATGAAATTACCTACTTGAAAATTTGAATTGTCTTAAAGACACTTGCTTACATGAAAAAAACCGTGCGCTACAAACGTACGGATTTAGGATTACATACAAGAATAGTGATAAAATAAATAATTAAAAGAAATAGATCACCTTTTTTGAGAATTTTTTTATAGCATTAACAGTATTTTCATATAGTAACAACTGGTCAGTCCCTTCAAAACACATTATATAAAATATAGATGTACTTAAAGGATAATACACTATTTTCTAGTACATTCGTATGATAATCCTGTGTATTATTTGTTTTGCGACCTTTATATTACTACATTGCTACATTATATACTTACATTGCTACATTGTCTATTGGAATTGATTTGTTATTTCAAGATTTGTAGTGAATCTACTAATCGGTCAGATTGGTAATTTAATTAATCAAAGTTAACAATAATAAGATGAGATAAATAAAAAATATTGCTTAAAATAAAACCACAAATTAAGTAGGTATTTAATTTACTCTCTAGAATTTCGGATTTTATAATAATATACAATCTATAACTTGTTTAGCTAACTAGTTTTAGTGCGGGTACCGCTGCTGTAGATCTAGTTTCATGTTTAAGTAAAAAGTAATTGATCTCATAGTAAATCGACAGATCAATAAACTTTTAATGTAAAAAGTCTATTTACACCAACAAATTCCACAAAAGTAGTAAAGAAAATGGTTTTGAATCTTAAACTTAGAAAGAAAAAAATAATAATAAATATACCAAGAATATGATATTATGTTATTTACCTTTAATATATTAATATGATATTGGGTACAAACAAAATAATATAATCAGAAAAAAAAACAATTACAAAATTACAACAGGGATAAAATGAGATGTATTTTCAACTTACAACTATAATTATTGTATTTACATTTTTATCCGAATATGTTAGTGGTTTAAAATAATTTAAATCTGTTACAGTTCAACATATTATTTTAAAATTAGGCGCAAGGGTGTACACGGAGGAATTTTTTATCATATTATATCTATACTAGCTCTGTTACCGCAAACATTGTTTTGCCATATTATATAAATTTGTATTATAAAAATTTTTTCACTTTAAATATAACAAATTGATGTACTTAATAATGAAAAACAGGATACTGATAATATTCTTTTATTATTTTACCCACATTTCAAAATTATGAAACACGTATATATTTTCTAATTGAAAATGATTTGCCAAAAAATTTATAAACAATGATAATGGTTACTATGGTTACAGAATAGGTATACATATAAAACGTTAAATTTTTAAAAATATTTGTGGTGGGCCACCCTTAACACCTAGGGGTTTAAAAAATAGTTTATGTCCTATATTCTCAGAGCTACCAAATATATACAAAAAATTTCATGAAAATCGGCCAAGCCGTTTCGGAGGGGTTCGATTAAAAAACACTGTGACAGGAGAATTTTATAAATCTATATAGTTTAATATTTATCATACTAAACTACACGTAAAAAAAATACTATTGAAAAATAAAAACTATATTTTACGTATTACAACACAGATCTGTGTAGAGATAAAAAGTAAAAATCAGTGTTATTAATGCAATAAAAGCGGTTTCGTATGATATCATTGACTTTTAAATATTTATTTTAAATGTTCTATAAAGAATTGTTAACGATTCCATGATCCACCTCCCCCGTGAGAAAATTGTTTTTAGTAGTATTAAGTATTAAGAATCTGTACTGTATTATTATTTGATCATCAAATCTAACGATGAAAACATTAAATAACATTCAAAAATATGACAGACATTTTAATGTTCTTCAAAATACTCAATTAATTCAATTGAAATATTGCTCGTGTATTAAAATTAATTTCATTACAATTTGAAAAATCAAATTATCTGTTTAATACAAAATCATATTATTTTAATAATACTAATAATTCCTAAACAGGTACAGTAATTATGACTATAAAATTAAACAATAAATGATTCAATCATTTTTAACAGAAATAAGACAGAGATTAGGTATTATATAAATGTATAAAAATAATAATACAATTTATAATTAAACATTACATTGATTTGATTCCCCCCTTAAATTGATAATTATTAACATTCTATAAATAATACAGATTGTCTTAATACATAATATGTAAATACAAAAATTGCAATTGAAGTTCATATTTAAAAAATAATATAATATAAAATATCTAATCAAAGTAGTTCAACATAATACTGTTATAAGTCTATCATAAAGAGATATTAGGGAGCTTAGCCCCTAACATTAATACAATTTATATAAAAGTAAATATACCAATAATAATGTATATATTATGAAAAAAAAAAATTGGCTGCCCAAAGTCCAACAACGCTATACCTACAAAGTCTATATCTGTTGGCTATGGTTGTAAAAAAATAAAATATAAACTCAAAAATGTTTAGTTGATCAATAAAATCACATTCCTGATTCGGCTATACCCTCGTCATCTGCAAAATATAATTGCACATGTAAATATTTAATTTAACACCGTTAAAGACTACAGTTGCTATTATAATTATTACTGATATTAGCTAAAAATCTAATGAATAAATTGTATAAAAGAAATATTATGGTTTAGTTAGAACTATGTTATCGTGATTCGTAAATATTTAATTTTACTATTAAAAAGCAAAGCGGTATTAATATAGATCAATTATATAATGTTAAATTAAATACTATTAATAACAAACGATTATAAATACAAACACTATTTACACTATCACACACACACGCACAAACAATGTGTTTCAGGATGACTTGACAAATGTTAAGAACTCTAGTTTTATTCAATACTTTTTGATCTTTTTATTTAAAGAAGTATTGTATCGCATTATATTTGTAAAATTTAATTTATTTTTTCATTTTTTTACTTGAAATTAAAAATAAAACATTTTACTTATTTATTATTACTGTACTGCAGTTTTATAATATATATAATTTTGAAAAAAAAAGTAAAAAATTGAATAGAACAAAAGTTATTGCATTGGTTAGATCATAATGAAACACACTGTATATATCGACATATACATACATTATACTTAAGCGTTAAACATAACTTTGAATAAACAAATCACACACACACACACAATATTATGAATTTTACGTACCGTTGTAAAGTTATTCCTCTCAGCAGTGAACAAAAAAAATTAAGTTAATATTTGATTACAGTTAAATAAAGAACTCTCATTAACCCAGCTAATGATAGTTTAGTCTTAAAATTACATATGCTAAGTACAACCGTTTTATCATAATTATTGTTTAGAATTTAAATCCAAACCATTAATTATTACTTATAGTTACTCTCACACACAAACGCAAACACGAATATTTTCTCACTTTTTTTCATAAATATGGTTTCATTTACTGTGCTCCTTATTCCTCAACATCAATGTCATCATCAACTTTTAACAATTTTGACACAATCACACCTAACAGTATTGATGTCAATAATTTGTTTGTGAAATAAACATTGATATTAATTTTGTTTATAAACGATAAATATCATCTATGTTATTAGAATTTGATTTCCGCCTCCACCAAGAAGACCACCAAGATTTATTATATGCATTTGTCGTAATAATAGTATTTATAGTTGTTACATTATTAAAAGGAGGAGTAATAGAAGAACCCCTTTTGTTTGTTTTTTTAGTTTTTACATCATTATTTTTTGACCAAAATCCTCCGGCTACTGTTGGTAAACCATTAGAAACAGTAGCATTTAACCATAAAATACCACATCGCACAATAAATGCAGTTGTTTGTGAACTCAATATGAGTAACGTACCTTCAAATGCACGATTGTGGTGAGCCAACATTGTTGAACCAGTTGTGTTGTTCAACAATTCTAAATCTTGCTCTTGATCAAGTAATTCTTGTTGATCTCCATTGCCAGTGTTTTGTTGTAGTATACAAACTATACATTGATGTATACATATATATTGCTGTTCAGTTTGTACCATCCACACGCGTTCTTTGCGCATAGCGTACACAATACCGTACACATCAATATAGTTGTTTACTTGAGTAGGATCATTGAGCGATTGTAAAACTCTATCAAGAGCTATAAATGTACCAGATCGTCCAACACCGGCACTATAGAACAATTTAATACCATTACAAGTGTTATTGTATATATTGTATCAAAAAATGTTTAAAACTTATAGTAAAATTTTATAATGAACTAAAATACATGAATCATATGTTTATTACAAATATGTTACATAATTTGGATCTCTAAATCAAAGTAATTAAATTTTATGCATTATATTTCATATTTACTGAGTCATAATATTATAATTAAAAGTATTAATTGTTCAGTTTCAACCTATCATGAAAGTTTCGAATCGATTATTATTTTATTTCATGAAAAAAACTACCTGTATATAATATGTACAACCGTATTAATGTATTCTTGTTAAATCATTACTTAATATATTTTTTTTACAGTTTAAATGTTAAATTTTATAGTTAGGTCATCATAAGGTGTCTTTAATATTCTTTATAATCATATAATAAAAAGATAATATTGTTTAAGTAATCGAAAACTATTATTATACCATAGTAAATATTGTTAATTAACAGTATTATACAATTATTATACCTGCAATGCACAATTATAGGACGGTGGTGTTGCTGTAACTGATGTGACTCAATTGTGTTACCTACACCAGCGTGATGGCGTTCTCTAAACGCGCGCACAAAGCGGCAAAGGGTTTGTGGCGGGCTAGGAACTCCGAAATCAGGCCATGTAGTGAAATGAAAATGTCTTATCACTCTCTTTTGATCATTCTACACACAGAACAAATAAATCATTGTTTACAATAAATATTCTTAAAAATTATAGGTTATACTGAGATAAATGATAATATTTTGAACTACTTAGTTTTATTGACTTTTTGGAATGTTTAAACTATCTTTTAAAATACAAATAAATTCTCATATTCTTACCCGACAAACCATAAATTCAGTTATCACCCAATCAGAATAATGAGTATCGTTCAATAAAGTAACACATATATTGTCACCGTAATAAACGGGATGAGTGTCATACGGCCAATAATGGTCACATTTCTCACGACCTTTTTCGACACATCTCGTCAACATCACTATACTTCTAGTATTGCTTTCCCAACACATGCGCCAAAAGTCATCTCTAGTTGAATGTAATGGGCCTTGGGTGACAATGAACTCCCTTACACTATTGTGGCCCTGAATTATAAAATGTTTACATTTAAATACATTATTCAAATAATAACATGTGAAAACGGGAAGTAATATATACAACAGTACACTTGACTGCAATTAAAAATTAGTTGTAAATATTAAATATAATTAAAATGCATAAAATATAGAAGTTTTAATTACTGGGACATAATTAGCATTGATGTAATCAGATCCTTCTTCGTCGTCCACTGGTTGTAACTTAAATCGGCTGTGATCGTACGGCAAAATGTTCGTGAATCTGTTCTTAGGACGATTACATGGCAAATCTGCTGCTGTTGTAGTGGTACCTCCATTAGTTGCTGCCTCTGCAGCCGCATGTTTCAAATCTTCAAATTCTTCAGAAAATCTAAAGTCTGAATCGGCTGACATTTGGGCATAATGTTCTCCAAATCTATCAACTCTAACAGGTCGACTGTTTTTCCGGAAATCAGAACCACAATCGATATTAATATTAGTTTAACGTTCAATGTTAAAATAGATACTTAAGTTGTTAACAAATCATATAAGTTATTTTATAAAAATGCATGACATGTCTGATACCTTATTTGTAAATCACATGACAACTGTTGTTGTTGCTGAACATTGGAAGAATTTATCAGATCGCCCACACGGCCACCGCCTCGAGTGTTTAGATTTCTTGCTGATGAAGAGTTGTCTAAAAATTTCCCTGTGATCCTTCGTTGATTTGTTCCAGGTAATCTTTTACCTCCGACAGTGCTCTTCAGTATTTTATTTTTGCTACTACCGCATAAAAACCATCGACTCCGACTACTTCCAGTAGCTAATGCTGCACAAACAGCGATTAAAATAAAAGCAGCTGGAAGTCCTACAACGACAGACAATACAATGGCAGTGGCTGACGTAGGACTTGATGTATTGTCTTGATCTGAAAATATAAATAAAAATTGAATATTATGCACCACAACTATTATTACTTCAGTGAGTTTTAGATTTCATACCTGTCTGTATGGGAAATGAATACATTGTGTCTGTAAATTTGTCATTTGTTGTGAACGCGCGCACTTTAACACGATACGTCGTTCCTGGCTTCAACGGTCCATTGCAATATTGCGATGACAATAATTTCCCACCACTTATTGCATTTGTATTGCAATGAGTGTCTTGTCCAATTGTAAAATCTTCGACTGTTTTATTAGTTGAAAACGGGTGATATGGGTCGAGAACCTAATAATACATATTATTGTATGTTTGTTATATGAATGTTGATGACGTTTTTTATAATGAAGTAGTATTGATTTTTTATCATACCTGATAGGGTGGCCAGATAGTGTATGCTTGAACATCCTGCCAACTGGGCATTTCAAGACCACTGGCATTTTTGGAATCATCCTCGGCTACGATTAATGTATAAGCAATAACTCGGCCATTTTGATCACCGAAATAGTTCTTCCGGAAACGCACTTGAATGGAATTTGTATTTCTGCTTACTTCGGTCGGTACTACTTGAGCGCTTGGTTTGGGTGGAGCTATAATTTAAACGGTAAAAATAATAAATATTTATTTGGATGGTAAATATATTTAATAATATAATAATTTTACCTAAAATTGGCATTCGCTGTTCCAAACTAGCAACAAGACCACGACCGATTCGTGTCTCGCCGCTTATGTTAAAGATATATTGACGGCCCGGTACCAGACCTTTCACTGTAGCCCTGTTTCTCCACGGCTCGTAATATGCCGTTTTAGTTGTATCGCCTATTTCAGTTTCAGATCCTGATGATGGCTGGCCATTGAATAATCCAGCATTATTAACTAAATTATTTATACCTATTCCAAGCATATTGTCTTCTTCGCCGGCGTGTAATTGAACTACGGTATTAGCAGACGTAGCTGTACCGTCGGATGTCGGAGAAGTCGCAATAGCAGTCCACGAAATCACGTAACGTAAAAGTACGCCGTTGTGTTCGGATTCGGGTAATGTCCATTCCAATGTCAAATGACCCGGCTGTACGTCTACTGCTTGGAAACGTGTACAACGTCCTGGTACCCATTCCAAAGTACTAAAGGTGCCAGACACCGGAACTGAATGTCTCAACAGTAATGCAGCCGCGTAACCTCCGGCTCCACTATGTTGTGAAAGAGATCCTCCACTACCAGCTCGAACCACAACAGTGAATGTATAGTTACGATACGGTCGAAGTCCTTGCACTAAGAACCACGGCTTATCTGTTAAGTTTTGAACAAGTAATCCACCTCCTCCATCAGAAGACAATGAAGACGACGAGTAAGAACTTGCAACAGAAGGAACTGTGGTAATGATTGTGGCGTCTGTATCTAAATATTGAATTTCAAACGCATCATATTGTCCACGAGGCAACGTCCAAACAAGGTGTACGGAATCGCGGGTAATTTGAGTTGCATTCAATTCAGTGATTGGTTCTGGATCTGTGGAGCAATAAAATGTGTAAATAAAAACAAGGTATACTTTGTACTCTAAATTTACTTGTAATATTATACTTGATAACGTTACAAGTTTAGAAATTCAGCATTCAAAGGTTTACTTACACAGTCGGTCTTGGCGGCGTAAAGGTTGGCTGAGAACACCGTAAGCTGACACAGTCCAGACGGTTATATCATACAGACGGCCAGGAACTAAAGAGTGCCAAGTTACTTTCCATTCATTATCTGATGCCCATTTTTCAGCAATCAATATTGATGACAATGTTCCATTAGATGAAGTAGATGCTATTCTAGAACCTGGATCTAAAGTTGTAGTAGAAAATGATTGATACCCAGAAGACTGTGTATGTGTCTGATGATGAGCTTCCGCTAGTTGAAAACGGTACTTGATAAAACGACTGGCCGTTTGTGGAGTAGGAGTATAGCGTAAGGTTAACGTGTCGGTAGCAAGTTGTTGATCGTTTACAGTCAATATTTCCGATAAAATCAAAGGCACTGAAATTATAATATATAATATTAATGCTCATAACAACAATTTATTTCATTATATTAAATGTTACTAAGAATGTTTTAAATCTAGAATTTTATGTAATAACTAGATGTTCTTTAAAATGCCAAAAATTAGCAAGGAAATTATATTTCATAGATATAGAATTATCGATGAATAAATAATAATAATATAGCAAGTAAAAATTAATAAAACAAAGTAGCCAAATTTGTAACATGTATAAAATGATAAATTGAATTTATATCATATAAATATAGGTTAGATATACAAACAAGTAAAAATAAAATTATATATTTATAAATAAACTTACTGGTATGTGCTTCTAAGTGCACTGGATCACTGAACATAGAATGTGAACATGTACGTACATGTATTGTATAGCCTGCACCGGCAATTAAATCGTCTAATCCCAAACTCACAACACCAGTTCCACTAGTATCTGTAAAGTTTTTCCATCCACTAGTTGCGGTACTGCCCCAAGTCGTAGGAGCAGTATTCCAACTGATTGAAGTAGTGGTTTGATTTTGATCGGCTAATGTAGGAGGTTTAAGGAGAGTATATTCAACAGAATAGTAATCGATTAAACCTTCTGGACGAGGAAACTGTATTGTCAAATTTGTAGCATCCACAAGCAAAGCAATATTACTGACAGGATTTGGACCTAATAAATAAACACATAAAGTTTGATTAAAATTGAAACAATTAGACACTGCCGAGACAAATTACATAGAATCAACGTGGAATTCGATGAAACAATGTTAATCGTCAGAATAATAATATTTTCTGAACAGGAATGTAAATGTCCCAAAGAATTCTATCTATATAAATAATTAATTAAATAAAATGCACTTACGTATTGTATAATTAACAAGCAGAGGATAAGGCGACTCAAGAGAGCCATATGTCTGTGTGTTGACTTGTATTGTATAACGCTGTCCAGCTGTCATATCGGCAATTTCTGCCTCAGTTGTTTGAACTCCGGGTAATCTAATCCATTGCTGCTGGCCACCATTTGAATCGATCGTACGATATTTAATGGAATATTCAGTGAATAAGCCTTCGCCTGTGGGACCATTCCATTTCAACAAAACAGAATTTGATCCCATATTCGAAGCAGCAGTTATATTTTCCACTTGAAGATCAGTCGGAGGCCTGGGGTCTAAATAATATAATTTAAAATATTCTTAGACATATAATATATCAATATAAGTATTTATAACTATTGACAATATTGTGAACATACAAACAGCTTGAAAATAGTCATGAGGTTCGGATAGAAGTCCGTGACTACTTGCAAACACTTTAAGTTGATACGCTGCTCCAGGATACAAATTCGTTAAAGCCATGCGCCATTCGTGAGTAATCCTTTCGATTGGTATATTATCTAAACAAAAGTATTAAGTCAATATCCGGTTTAAAATTGGAATTATTTAAATAACACAATCTTCTATCATCATTTCAACTATTCCACAAACCTGTATCATTGCGACGAAGTACCACTTTGAATAATTCTTGTCGACTGTTCACGTCTGTTTTCCAAGATACGTTTAATCCATAGTCCAATGTTGGTCTTAAATCTTCTATAATTGGCGCTGAAGGTTCTATATGTTTAAAAAAGAGAAAAAAGTAGTGAACATTTACAAACACACACTATATGTATCACAAACATTATTTAACTTACTCATCGTGTGATAAACAACCGTGTCATTAGAGGGCACAGCTGAACTAAGTGAACGCACAGATACAGAGTAATTACGTCCGGGCAATAAAGATTCTAATGTACATTCTATCGATGTTGATGGGTCTTCAATTGATTCCCTGGTAGCTTGAACTACCAACACATTACTATCAGTAGAAGTTGTTGCAGTGATAACAGCTGAAGCTACAGCTGATGTGGATTGTTGCCGTATGGAACCATTTTGTGATTGATTAAAATTATTTCCCAATGATAATCCCGAAGAGACGATCAAAGAGTCGGAAGCAGACGAAGACGATAGAGATCCTGTAATAACTTCGGCATAGCTCACTTGATAGGCATCTTGCCAACTCATTGGATCTGCTTTCCACGTCAATTGTAATACTCCTCCGCCTCCGTCCTCGTTTAAATTATTTCCGTTTGTATTACCACTACTAATGACTTTCAAATCGATTACAGGCAATGGCTCTATAAATATTTATAAACAATTTAAACATTAAAATAGCACAATGTCTACTATGTCATAATTAATAAGTATAAATATAATTATAAATTATACAATTTACGTATATATGTTTACATACTTAAAGTAACATTCACAGAAGCAGGCCAAGAGGCTACTTTTCCAGAAACTGTCTTCACAAGAACTTGATAAGTTCGGCCGGGTTGTAATTGCTGCGTGTCATATACGTCACACCATTGTATTGATCCTCCAGAATTAGAACTATCGCCATCACGAGGACGTGTAAGTGTTATAGGAGTGGTTGTTTGTTGTGTTTGATCACTAATACTACGGTGAGAGGCAGATGGATTTGATGAAGCTTGCTTCTTAACATTTACAGATATTTGATACTTATCAAATTCACTAAACATGAAACAAATATGATAAAAATACATTATCATCAAAACTAAAACTTAATAATTAATACCACAGCAAACATATCATAACAACAAATTTTAGTAATAAAAATGTTAATTTAAAATATATTTCACAATTAAACACTCAGTATTTATTATACGGCCAATGAGTTAAATTTAATAAATTTAAATAACATATTAAAACTGTTTATTTTGATATTTTTACCATAAATAACATAATTTCAAAATAATTTAAGATATAAAATTATATAATATACTGTAGGAATACAAACTCCATTACTATTCAAGGTTGTTTTAATTTTTAAAGGTTATTTAATTTCAATGTTAACATTAAACATATAATTAATTATTAGCCGCATAAGCAATTAAATATCTCAACAAAAGTCACAGAAACAATTAAAATAGAAAATCAAAAACATTTTAAAAATGTGTAATTAGCCCAACTATAAATTACAGTTATTATAGTTAAAATAGAATTTGTAACTTTTTTCTATATGCTCTAGTAGCACAGTAACAAAATTGAACCTTTTTCATTGTTTATTAAAATATGTATGCATATAATTTAGTAAATATGAATAACAATCAAGTTAATTTAAGGTAAAATTTTAAAAAAAGAACAAGAATGGAGATCCTCTTTTCCAAGACTCTGGTAGCGCCACAAACGCTCAAATTACATTTAACAATTTATTTATTATAAATGAATAAATTAGTGATAAATTGTTTTGAATAATTTCGAGCGATTAAATTCAAATAACCAATTTATATATTTATTTTTTTTATAATACTATAAATGAACTATACAAGAATAAATAAAATGATAATTGAATAACTTACCAAAGCCCCTTAGGTGGTTCCCAATGCACGCGTAAGCCATATGAACTTGTGTATCGAGGGTCAACAGCAACATTCAACGGTTTCAAAGGAATAGTACGATATTGAGCAGTAGTCGGTGCAGATGTTTCATCTTCACTCACAGTATGAACACTTATATTATATGCACGTCCAGGTACGAGACCTTTAAATGCCGCTTGGGCTGGACCCGGGGGTTCGCCTTCTCTTTCTACGTATACTGTTGACTCTGGCGAGTCTTGAGGCTCAACACTTACCTAATTAAATAAAATTCAATGAGTAAAAATTAATTTATAATTTATAATAATTTACCTTATAATGAGTGAATACACTAGCTGGATAGCTAGGTTGCCAAAGCACTAATAATGTTGTTTCATTTCTAAACCATACTATAAATTTTCCGGGTGTACTTGGCTCTATAAACAAATAGCAAATATCATGTTAAGTCAAGTAGTATATAATATGCATCACAGTGAAAACTTACTAGTTGTAAAATTTTTAGATATATAAGCCACACTTTCTTTATGATCATATATTGTAAACAGTTGTAATTGATATGTAGCTCCAGGTGTCAAATCTTTTAAGACATATTGTTGCGATTCTCTAGGTGAATCTGCTTGAGAAGAAGTCGGTTGCGAGCTACTAGCATCGACAATTTTTACAATTTGTTCCTGTTGCTGTTGTATTACACCAGTCGAAGAAGACGGAGACAGACTGATAACCTAGAAAAATTCATAATCAATTGTAGGCACCCGCATAATTATTTTTCGTTTGAATTAATATACAAAACATTTTATAGCGTGTAATATTTATCAAATACATTTTATTAGAGTACACATATAAGACACTTAAACTGTCTTTATTGTTAAACGTTATAAGGTTATAACGTATCTACTTTTTTTTAAACTAATTAAATAAATAAAATATATAGGTACATTTTTTTTAATTTAATACTACATTAAATATTTTTAAAACATAAAAATCTAATCAACTAAAACTTTTTTAGTATTTTATAATATTTTTCAAAGCCCTAAGCATATTTTCTTATCTGAAGTTTAAATGAGGTAGTAAAAATAGCAATAAATAATTACTTTTAACTTGAATCCATTGTAGTTTCCCAAAACTGGAGGAGACCATTGAACTTGTGCTGTTTTTCCACCTTTTACAATCACTGTTAGATTTGTAGGTGGATCAGGTGCTATAAAATTAAAATAAATTAATATTATACTATTTATATGTAAATTATAATACATAAAGTCGAGGATTACAATGTCACTAATGAAAATAATATATCTTCAGATTAAGTCACAAAACTTAATAATGCAAAAGTTGTGAATTTAATTTGACTTCACAATTCACTTCATACACAATAATTTAATATGAATAAAAAAATGTCAGGTTATATTGTTTGTACATTGAAGTAAGTTACAATTGGAAATATTTCTAAATTCAAAAATATTTCATTGATTAAACAGAGTATTGTGGGAATGTACTGACTATTATCAACAGCCTTATTGGTTTCATTGATAAAAGCATCAAATTATCTAACAGAGAACCCTATCACAGTATGTGTCCACAATAGCTGTTAACCGTTCAATAAAATATTTTATATTTTATCATTGTTATCTCACAAGTGTGATCCCGTAATTTCCTTTATAGACATTTGTATATGTAGATTTTTTGTATCCGCGCAATTATTTTACTAGTCATTTATATATTATTTTAAATATTTCTTTTGATTGTAATTGTGTACATGGAAACATTGTCCAATCGCTATACGTTACTGCTACATTATGGTTACGATTTTTATTTTTTATAGAATTATCTACCTCTTGCTTGTTATGTATTAAATATTATTTCATTTCATATATGTCATTATACATTATTACCCATGTGGTTAAATGTCTTAGTGCCTCCACATATAGTTTAAATTACCCTTTATCATTTATATACATATATATAATCTCACAATACAATTAAAATGTTTACATACCAGTAGTTATTGACGCTGTCCAAGTGAGCAACCACTGAGAAGGTGAAGAATTAGAAACGGCACCATTTCCAATAGTTTCTTCGCCGTTTCCAATTATTGAGTTTCCAGAAGTTTGTTGTTGTGAATTATTAATGACAGAATTACTTCCTGTGCTTGAATTACTATAATATAACCAAAAGTCATAACGGGCTCCGGGTAAAGCCTGAGAAAAGTGTATCACTTCGCCTGAGAACACAAGTTATTTCAATTAATAATCGAATACGAGTATGTATTTACTATAAAAAAACGAATGAGACTTTGAAAGATGAATTAATTTTAAATTAAAAGATTTCAATAACCTATATCTTGAGCAGCAATAGTTGTGTTAGCTGGAGGGTGGCCATACGGCGGTTTGTAATCAAATCTATAATAGGCTTGTTGCTGAGATGGAAGCGATAATGTGTTTGATGCAGGCAGTTGAATGGCTAAATCGGCAGCTTTCTGCAATAATTTGCAAACGTTTGATATCAGTAAAAAATCGACTAGATGCCTTTATTATGTCAATGCACTTTTCATATCTACCAATACACTTACACCGGTTTTAATAAAAAAGAACAATACTAATACAATCCACATTTTCACAGTTGATGTACTGGCACTTGAGCTGATTGTTGTGGTAAATGAGCAATGAATAGTTTACAGCTATGAAAACGAGCTTGTCTGGGTGCAATAAATTGAGCAAAAGCAAACGTAGCAAGCAGAACAGTGGCAGTTCGGGACACCGCTACTACATTTTGCTAGTGAATATTGATGGAATATTGTTCGCTGGACGACGGCCGTTGGACGATCAAGAAACGCACAATGTCCGTCGATCATGTCTCATCGACGTGGGTCGGGCCGCCGTTGATAACGCAGTTGATGTCAACGACAGCATTGGTTTACGCACTGCGACCTGTGATCGATTGTTACGAGTGACAACGCTGGTGCGTCACAGGCGAACGACTTTTGCCACGATAGTATTGAGCCGACGGGGCGCACAGTTTCGACCAGCGATTCGGAGCGCAGCGGACGAGTAGAGAGACGAACGATTTGACGATGATATGTTTGCCGTCGATTGTGAGAACACTCGTTCGAGAAAAAAAAGGCGACGAGAGAAAATTACACGAAACACAAACGCCGAACACTTTTAATGAAATACTGATTCGATTGCGATTATCAATACTGTTTAGCGGCGGCTATGGTCGGAGAGGAGAGAGAAAAAAAAAAGTAGAAAAGACACACGCACACACACACACACACACACACACACCGAATAAACTCTACGTCGTCGTCGTCGTTGCTGGGATTTCACGCGATAAATTGGGCGAGAAAGTAAAAACGACAGCTATACTGTACTATAGTCGTTACCACCACCACCGCCGCCGCCGTGTGTAGTGTATACCGTACGCGGCACCGCTCTACCGAGAGACCTAAACGAAACGAGTTTTTTATTGCTGTCGTAATCAATTCGCGGATCCCTATTCCCTACGGCTTGATACATAACACACACGGCTCGCTGCCGCAGACGCTATATAATACACACTACACCTCTATAATATATATATATATATATGTACGTATAAAAAAAACGATATTGGTTATTATTATTGCTTTCACAACGAGAGACTGCGGTGCACCGTGCAGCAACAGTTCCCGGACTACTTCTCCCGTACTGGCGTGGGGTGGGGGCCCGTCTTATCACGCAATCTTTTGTTGTGGGCTACTCCGAGATGTGATAGTAACAAACATAATATTATCAACAACAACAACAACAACAATAATAATAATATGATGATGATGATGATGGTTGGAGGTAGACTCGAGAGCTGGTCAACGCCGCCGTCGTGGCTGGTGGTCGCGCGGACAGGTACTCGCGGGTATTGAACGTGTTCTCGTCATAAATCGAAAAAAAATTTACGGCCCATTGTGATGTGTCCGAACACGACTGTGGTCGTTAACGATTTACTCGAGTTAAACAACGGCAACAACAACAACAACAATGCGACGAATAAAAATCTGATGTTATCGTGTTGGGTAATAATAACGTCTACGCCTACCTACGTAGTTATAGATCCAATTATCTAAACGGCAGTCGGTGTAAAATAATATGCATACGAAAATTACGCGAAACAATGACGATAATAATCGTCGTATTTTTTAATTATTGCCGTCGTTACGTTATTTCCGTTCGGGGAAAAAAAAAAAAAAACCATAAACCATACGTTTCCTTGAAAATTACTTGCATAATCATAATTTTTATCACTCCGACGACGACGACGACGTGGTGTTAGTGCGGTAGTAGTAGTAGTAGTAGTAGTTATTGAATCGTTTATTTTTATCAATGTTTTTGACGAGTGGAAATTATTATGAATATTATAAAATACCTCTACACGATTACTTGTGGCGAAAACAAGACGTTATAAACACGTCTCTCGTGAGCAGCGCTAAAAATACAAACTCGAGTGGGCCACGGTGCGCAAATAGTTTTTACCATTTATTCAGACAGACGTGGATACGGGTGACAGATAAAACAGAATAGTCGGTGCTAGTTAGTCTAGGGCTCAGATGTTGTTGCAGTAAAAAACTAACGAAATCGATTGCGGTATCGTACTGAAAAATCAAATGAAAAAACAACAAAAATCGTCTTGAAAATTCAAAAAAATTGCACTAAAACAAATAATATAACGTAGGTTCGTTATAAATTATATTTTTGTTTTGCAAAACAATGCCAATACTTGGAGAGAGAAAATAAAACATTTAAAATTTAAAATTATAAATTATAATATATATTATATACCAGTATATTACATTTTTGTATAAAATTATTGTATTATTTACTATCACGCTATAGAGTTAATGCGAGTTTTTTTATTAAGATATTTTATTTGAAGCCAATAAGTTTTTATACTTCGAAAAATTTCGTTCCGCAACAGTAAAAGTAATCAGAGCGTAATTAAAATAAGAAAAACCATCTAACGATTTTCTTTCTCCAATCAGCAGCAATTTATTTTGCATTTGGTTAACAATCTAGAAGTATTTTCCGTAACACGATTGAAAAGTAATAGAAAATAGTTTGATGAGAATGTGGAAGTATCGATAACATTTCAACAAAATTTAAAATTTAACAAAATTACAAAATAGTGCATCGATAATTCTCAGATAAAAATGTAATTTTTATGAAAAAGATTTAAAACCATTGTTTTCAAGACCTAATAATTATTATAAGCCTTTTTCACACCACAGGTATCGTGGAGCGCCACCCGAATGCTATTATTAAAAATTGGATGTTTTTGTTAGTTCAAGCATTGATTAAATATACAGTATTTAATCAATGGTTCAAGTGCGTTCGCAATGTTATCGCTGGTAATTGGCGGTTATATGATAATAATTACGTCCCGAAATGATAACCGTACCAAAGTTCCGAATACGTTCGTAAAAAATGTAAACACAAATTTTCAAGATTTAAGACGTTAAAAGAATACCGTTTCTAGAGAATAGTGTTATAAGCAATCTGTGAAATTTCTACGATTATTCGTTTTTGGATAATAGAAAATTAGATTTCGTCAAAAACCGATAAACTGTAATTTTTACCGAATTTCGTGTCTCTTTGTTAGTTTTTCTCAATTATTTGAAAAAACTGTCAAGGGAATTTTGAAATTGACCCCTATGATCACACTAGACAATATTTGCTACCAGAAACCCTCTTTGAAGTTGAAAATATTACCATTTCTTTTAGTAAAAACGTGACGACAGACATAAGCAAAAAAAAAATTGAAATTAAATAAAAAAACAAAACATAATATATTAAACCCCTTCAAAGAACTTTTCTTATCCTTTCTTAGTTCTAATGAGATTTCGCATTAATTTTTCTATAGTATTATCACAGAAATATATTTATATAACGGAATTATCATTATAAAGCCAATAAATAATCTATTTTCTGTAGCCATTAGATAATTTAAATTAATTAAAATGAAAAATAAATTTGTTGTTTTGATTGATATAGGTACCCACTGTTGTGTAAAATAAATGTGCGTTTAAAATAATTAATGGCTTTCTTTTATTTTATAATATAGCTATTGTATTGTCTCTCGGCATTACATCTTGACAATTATTAATAGCTCTATTAAAAATAAATTACCAAGTTGTTTAAAAAAAAAAAAAATGTTTGCATACTTAGAGCCACCGAAATACCTATGCGTTTTTTAAAAATATCTTTGGAATGCATTTTGAATTAATATTGTAAAATATTTGACTGATATCTAAATTGTAAACAAACAATTTAAGTATTATGTTTTTTTTTTAATATTGTCACCATTTATCATAGTTAATGAAAGTAAATTTAATACAACTATTGAATTATAACAGTTTAAACCACAATAATTATGAATAGCAGAAATAATTGTATAATTACAATTACACTGCTGTATATTATAATTTGTAATTACTATACACGATACTCAACGAATTTAAGTTAAAGTAAACCAAACCTAGTAAACTAAAAGTGATAAAAATTACAAACCTTAAACAATTATACATTAAATATATTTTGACGCTCATTATCTAATTAAAAATAATTAAAAATTTAGTGATAATATGAAATAAGTATAATCACTTTACACTTGTGGCATTTGACATTAAAAATTTTTTTATCAAACGAATCACTATATAATATATAAATTGCGTATTTACAAATATTGCTTAGTAAAAACATGTGGATTTATCGCCATGTTTGACATTTAAAGTGCTTACTCTAAGTGGAAAGTTCAATAAAAATTAAAAGAATTTGTAGCATTTTATATATTTCAAGTTTGTTAACAATATTATTCCATGTTCAATAAACAAAAGCTGAATGCAAACTAATCAACGCTCTACTTTTAAAAGAGACAAATAAGTAGGCACCTTTTTATTATATTGCCTATCGTGCTCGAATATAAATAGATACCTATAGTTAAGTAATAATCTCTGAGTTGGTAAGTCAGATTTCGGAGAAGCATCTTAGTGGACAAATATTCATTTCATAGTTTAGACTTATAGACCAGAGGTTTCGAACTTTTAATATCTCAATAGCACCAACGAATTTTGAAAATTTGCACGTAGACAAAAGGAAAAACGCAATTATAAGTAAAGATAAAACTTTCATTAGGAAGCAGATAATTTTGAAAATATGATAATTTATTACCTACCTATTTATTTACTTTATCGAAGTTGAGAATGCAGACATAAACGTCATGTTTAAAAACTTTATATTCGTACGTGTTTACATAGTCAATGTCAAACAAGCAGTTACATCAATACATAAAACAATAAAAACTCAAATATTTTTCTAAAAGCAATTTTCTTCGTTCGCCGTTTACATACCAATAATGACGATACCGCGTACTGCCGACTGAGAACTGCTATTCTAAAGCGTTTATTTGTAAGTAAATAACTTATTATTATTATGAATAATAAGTATAGGAATAGTATTCCTACAGATCTCAAGCAATATTTTTTCCAAATATAAATTGTCAAAAGTTGAATAATTGAACGTTTGTACGCTCAAAATGTATTATTTTAAAATCCATTAATAAATTAATAAACAATATATATACGTATACGTATATCTTTATGAGTACTTATAAAAAAAAACTTAACTAACGTATTATCAAACACTATTTTTTCATGTATGCTGCTTAGGATATAAAAAATAGTTTTTATTTTGATTAGGAATACTAAGATAAGACATACGAGTATTTTAGTCTAGAAATCAATTTAATAAAAAATAATAAATTGCTAATGTAATGGTAGCATGAAAACCTCGTCGAATACCTTCCAATAAATGTTATCAATATTTAATATTATGTAACATTACTTAAATAATATATAGTACTATTATTTAATATTTATAATTCAAAGCTTTAATAAAGAATATATTAATATTTGCAATTTAGTGTGTAATACTACTCGTATATAATATGTAATATCTTGCTTTTCATTGTTACTTTTTTTTTTAAAAGTTATAAAATTTATAATAGAAATTAAAAAATATCCTATAGGTATTCCAAACAATATGTTTTAGTTGACCTCCAAATGACACACACATGGTTTTTTAATTCAATATGAGACATTGAAATCATAAAAACACGGATAAATATAATATTACAACTTCAAAAATTAAATTTACAATTAATTATTTATATGATTTTCATCTAATGATGATGTTCGTTCGTTTGTTTGTGGTTCAATGTATTTTATCATTTCATAAATGATAATTCAACACGAAAGCGATAAATAATAATCAATTTATCATAAATATATTTTATAAACTCAAAATTGTAACAACGCGACTAGTTATCACAACGAAATAATATTTTTTTTAATTGTAAATCAATTGTGGTTCTAGCTATAGTTTTCGGGCAAGGTGATTTGTTTCAATAAAAAATACATGTCAAAATAATAAATTTAATAGAAATGATTGTCGATGCGAATAACGCCTGTTCGTGTTATAATACGGCGTGGAAATGGCATTTACAAGCAATACAACTCTATAATTTACAATTAATCAAAAGTAATTCTTTAATAACACACACACAAAAAAAAAAAAAACCATAGTTTCAAACTTTTATTCTGGAGTTTTACATTAAATTATACATATACAAATAATTGTGTAAATACAGTAGACTTCTTGACCAATATGTCCATAACCCAAAAAGGAAATTCAAATCAAAATTAGATACATTATAAGTAATTTAAACTTAGTTAATTAAATGGCCCAACTTGCGGTTTTGAAATTAGTTTTGGAGCTACTGCTCGTATGACTAAATGGCTATATCGTTATCTATAATATGTATGTTTGAGTATAATAATTATACTCTATAGATAACTAATTATTAACAACTCACATCGTCTCTTTAGTCACTAGGTACTACCATAATCGTGATCATATAGTTTCTGTTGCATATAATAACTAATAATATATATTTATGTATATTATATTATGTATAATAAATGCGTGAGTGTACGATGTATGCATGTATTTATTTATTTTTTAATTATAAATTCTGATGGCCAGTAGAGACAGCAGCCAGCGGGCGTCAAATTCACCTAAAAGACGTAGAGGTATGTGATTATTGATTTTAATTTCAATCAAACATATTTACCACGGTGTTCATTGAACCGTAGCCCTCGCAACTGATATCAGTATAGCTGATTACCGATGGTGTTTTACTTGTACTTTTAGCACTGTTGAGTATTAGTTTTTTTTTTTTATTTGCATTATTATTGTTGTTCTAATATTTGTATTCGTATCTTTTATTGATACTTCTAAAGAACAAAAAAAATTGAAAAACGTTTTCATATATTTTATTAAGACTTTATTCAAGTATAAATAATAAATCACGTCTATAATACGTACATATATGTAAGTATTTACGTGGCTAAAAATAAAATACGATTAATTTGATGATATGAATGTATATCGAAATCGTAGTCCAGTGCGAAGAGTCGTGGAAAGCTTTGTTTACCAATTTGCCATGTTCCGTTTTCAAATGTTTACGACCACATCACACTGGTTTTAAGTACACGGTTAGTGCAGTTACTTTTGCCAGTTAAACTAACTTGAAACTTTATTTGAATCTCTCGAGATCTACATCGTAAAAAATAATTTTTATAATTATTCAAACCTATAAGTCAAATACAAGCAATAGATTTCAAAAGTTTTTTTTTAAATAGAAATTGGATTAATTATTAATTGTACGGATATTTTTTGAAATTATACTCAAATTCATTTTTTTAATTTAGCTAAACTTTATCCAAAATTTCAAATTCGATTTTTAAATATTCATAATAGACTTTGTTGGCGTGACGGGTTATTATGATTTAACCCGAGTCGTAATAATATACGTAAATACCACGATAAATAGCAAATGTATTTTATTTTATTTTTTTTTTTTTCGATAATCATAGTTGATTAAAATTATTATTGCGCGGAACTCGAATAAATAATCTCTGGTAAACAGTTTATATTGGATTTATTGATTACATGTGTAGGAGGTACTATAAGTATAACTTACATTATAATATAGTAATAGTAATGATAGTCAAATAAAGTGGCAAAATTTAATTTGAAAAAAAAATAAACGAAATATCGTAAACCTTATTTAGGTATGTAGGTAAACCTTATAGGTACTTATAATATGGTAGTAATGCGGTAAGCTCTGTATGTATAACACACTTGATGAAACTAAAAACAAAATATATTATAATGATTCAATCGCGTTGTTCACCGCACAATAAAATCATAAAAAATTTACAACATAAAGAATACCTCTATATAATAACGCCGACTACTATGGCTGCGGTACACGAGTATACAATATAATTCTCTGTAAGTCCGTACAGTGCACGCTATTTATGGAATACTCATTCGGTAACACATTCACGCCGTTTATAGGTATGAAATGGCGGATAACATATTTTCCACATCAGTGATTTGATCGATTGATTTTATTAATATTATTATTATCGTCATCAATCGATTGTACCTATTAATAATAATCGGTCCGTAAAAATGTTTTCGATATAATAATATGATTTCGATCGTCGAAGCGAACGTTTTTAATCGAAATATAAAGGAAATAGGACGAATAGTATATTATTGGCTAACCTGGGGAAGGGGGGCTCTCTTCAGTCGTGGGCCCGTTGCGTTGTCCACCTTGCCCGCCCGATATTTACCGCACCGGGAACGGCGATTATATATACGTTTACACATATAAGGACGGGAATTATCACTGGTCTCTTCGTTAAAAACAACTACTTTGTTTATATTTTTATTATAAATAATTTTGGTAATTGTAATATATTACGTATGATAAGAGTAATTTCATAATTAGAACAAAGTCATTTAGATAAATGCATTTTGTACGTATCTTTGTCTTCGTTTTTGTCATCCAGTCATTAGCGTACGAGTAAAAAAGAGGACACTTAAAATTTGGCCCGCGAACTTTTTTTGAAAAAATTCACGGCCCGTAGATAATTTGAGGTTTTTTTTTTCGATCATTTTTAACAATATCTATAGTTCATTTACATAGCAAATGGTACATTTAGTCGTTGAAAAGAAAAAAAATGTGTCATAGATTATGTTTTTTAGCAAAAAAATGTCTAGTTAGGTTACCCCGGTTTTATCATGTGGTGATAAAATATAATATTATTATCCGAAGAGAGAGGCATTTTTTTCCCGCGCACAAAAACCGATTCTACTCGGCGGGGCCTCTGGGTCCCCTATAGTCTGTAGGTCTATAACAATACGGAAACTCGGTACGGTCCGGACGATCGTCGGCCGTCGTCGTCGTCGTCGTCGTACGAAAACGGTTTCGGGTTTTATTTTTCTCATTCCATACCGCCGCCGCGCCGTTCGGAAGGGGAAAAAACGACGGACGGATTCGTATTTTAAACGCGCGTCGGTGTCACGGCCGCCGCCGCCGCCGCCCCCTCCCGTGTCCCGCACAGTCTTTGTCCGTGTGTCCCGCGCTTGTTTTTCATTATCGTATTTTATTCTTTTGTCGCAACAGCTGTTTATATTTTTTTTTTTTTCGGCCGTCACGCGTCTGCGCCGTGGTCCCCCTCGTTCGGTCGTCCCGTCCCGCCCGCCTCACACTCCGCCCGGCTCGCGCGCACGCGCACGCACCGACCGCGTTCACTGTTTACCCCGCGTTCGGATTGTGCGCGAAATAGAGGACCATATCGAAGACCAGAGTTCGCTGGCGGCGGCGATGCGCAATACAAACGGCGGCGGTGACGGCGAAGCGGCGGACGGTGGCGGTACCGTTTGAAAAGATCATAATATCATAATATATTATTATATATATAAAACACGAGCGGCGGCGGCGGCGGCGGCAGCTGCACTCGAAAGCGCCCGGGCCCCGCGATACCCACCGCTCAGTGTCCGTATAGATAACGGCGATAAACAAAGCGCGAGAATAAATTAATAATAAAAAAAAAAAAAATAAAATAAATAATAAGGAAAAAAAAGCCGAAAAAGTCAAGGTCGACCGCGCGCGCATTCGTACGGTTGGTATTTTGTTTTTTATAATATATAATTAGACGGCGGCGGCGGCGGCGGCGGGCACTTGGCATCGACGATAATAACGATTGTAATAATAATTGTTGTTGTTGTTGTGTGCGGCGGTGTCGTCTTGGCGGTCATTTTTATCGCGGCGGCGGCGGCGACGGTTTGTGTGTGTGTGTGCGTGTGTTTGTTTGTGCGTGCGCGCGCGCCAGTGCTTGTAAACAAAATCGCACGACAAATAACGAACACGGCGGCGGCTACCGGTGCCCGTAGTTTGTTGTCGGTTTTCGCTCGCTTTTCTACTGCGCACCGCCCGGGAGGCGTTCACTAACCAGTACGCGGTTTCTGCGCTCTGTGTCCCGTCCGCGGATCGACCACGGCGGCGCGAATCGATAGGACCGACGAGCCGCTCGAATCCAGTCGAACCCTGTCCGGTGCAAACGTCGCGTCGTTGCCGGAGGCGAAAGTAGTCGGCCCTGAGTATGCTCGTCGGCGCGGCCTACGACTCGAAGATGAATCACTTTATATTAGGCTCTGCTGTACACCATCACGCTTGGCAACAACGACGGCACTCGCAGATACGAAAGTTCTAAGAGGTAGACCGGCACCCAAAGTCACCTCTAGTCTAATATTACCTGCCGTACAGTCTGGTGGAATCAGTCAACGATGAAGCTGTTGGAGAGCTCGCAGTTGAATGAATTGTCGAGGGCGCTCTGCGTGGACCGTGGAGACGTCAAAGTCGTGGCCAGGTACCTATTCAATTTAAATCAACTCTCCTCTATCCGTATGCTCAGTTACCATTTCCGTGTCTCATTATCATTCCATCCTGGCATATACTGATGTTCCCCGTTTTGCCATTGTTTTTCAATGTAGAATCGAAAGCTACTCGTGCAAAATGGTAGGCGATGAAAAACACAAGTACAAAAAATTTTACTCGCAAAGTGGCACACAGCCAGGTGACCTCGAAGCATTGGGTTGCTCGCCCAACAGTGATCCGAGATACGGCAGAAGGTATTTAAAAAACATTACACAATTTCAATATTATTATGTACATAACACAAAAGAACCATCATTTTACCTTGATCCGTCTTCATTTTAGACCAAACAAAAGCTTTTATGAATAAAACATTGCAATTTTATCATTTCAGTTCTATTTTTTTTTTACAGTATATCTGAATGAGTTATACAATTCAGTATCATGACACTACAAATTTACTTACCTACTTTTTCTTCTCTTATCATGGTTGATATTATTCTAAGCAATTGTGCAAAAAAATGTTTTTAATTTTACTTACATTACATTTTAATTGTTCGGGTCCATAGATATACATTTTAAATGAATATTATACTAAATAAACATTCTATTAATTTAAAAGAATACAAATTTAAATGAATGTTGTATGTTTATTGTTTACAGTCTAAGTGTTTCTGGAGATGAAGAAGTTTTATTATGTGATACAATATCACGTAAATCCCTATTTTATTTGATTGCTACACTTAATGCCACATTTGCACCAGATTATGATTTCACAGATGCAAAATCTTCAGAATTTAGCAGAGAACGCAGTTTACAGGTTAATTATAAATATTAAATTGTTATAATAAAATATAAATGTTTTCAATTTTACTTAAATTATATTCTTTGTTCAGTTCAATTTTTTTTCATTTAGAAACTTTGAACCTTTAATTACTCAGAATCTAATCATATAAAACTCAATTATTATTTAGTTATTACTACTTGGCTCTTTAAAAATTTTAAGTTTTTAAATATATAAGTAATATTTATTTTTTTTTAGTGGGTCATGAGAGATGTTGACAACAATTTATCGGCAGTCTTTATTGAACCAACCTTGTCATCTTCTTGTAACAATTCCAATCAAAATATAATGAATCACTCACAAGGTGCAGCTTCTACCAAAAATTATTCACTGTTGCGCGATAAACTCTGGGAAATCATAGACAAAGAAATTGGAATGTCTTTATGTGACATTTACAGGTACTAATTTATTAAGTTAATACATATATTTAGTTATTTATAATATTTATTGTATTCTTCTTATAGTTATACACCAGACATGCGCTCAGATCCATTTAGTGAAGATGGATGTCTATGGTCATTCAACTACTTTTTTTACAATAAAAAACTGAAACGAATATTATTTTTTACTTGCCGTCGTATTATTAGGTGAGTTAAATTAATTGTTATATTAAAATTAAAGCAGCGGTGTCCCTTATTTAGTCATACAAAATAAACAATTATATTTAATAATATGTGATAGCTGAACATTAAACCCCCTGGTACACATTTGTAACATATCACTATACTGTAATTAAAATAGTCCGTGAAGGTGATACGCTATCGCGTTCCGATAGCCGTGGAATGCGTCTCATGTGTTACATGTGTGTATGTGTGCATTTAAGTTAACTTAATCGATTATTTTTAATTTTATTCTAGTTCTTCTTATCCAATGGATTTTGATGGATCAATAGGAACTGGGTCAGAATCAATGTTTCAATCTGATTATTATGATGATGAACGTATCGATAACCATAGTAGACGTTGTAGAGAACGGAGCCCTTTAACTGGTAGTCGCCATTGAAGAAGAAAAAAAAACCGGTAATTGATACCGGAATAAGAAGAGAAAAATATATTTAAATTTTTTTTAATTTGCTCTTTCTTTTTTAACTTTATATTAATTTTAGCATACACTGTTTAAAAGCTATAATTACTATTCAAAAGAAAAATATATGTATATAAATATGTCTGCATGTATGTGTCATATTATCATGTATATAACAGTCTGTATAGTTCACAGTTAGAGTTGACATTTATATAGTTGAAATGTAATGTATGAATTTTTACTCCTGCTCTAATATGCATTCTTATTTTAGCTATGCATTTTCCCCACTATTTGAATTGTTAACTTTTACTGAAAATAATTAATTGAAAACCTTATTATCTAATTTAATGATAAAATAATCTTAAAAACCTTATTTTGAAAGACCTTAAAATTTTAAAAAGACTGGTTTTTGGTGATGAAATAAATCCACTCTTGATGATAACTAACAAAAATAAATATTCAAAGATATATATATATATAACAAAATTAATAAAAATAACTAATGTTAAGTGGTTAAAACTCATAAAATAATAATAAAGTATTATTAAATATATTAAATGATTTATTGAAGAAGCGTTCTTTACACCTGATGATGAATTTTATTTGAAACCGATCATAACAATATTAGCACTGAGACACTGAATGTCGGTTCAATGTGAATCGTGCTTAAATTATTATTTATTATAAACTAGCTGATTTACAGGCGCAGTTAACTGATAATTTTTTTAAATATTTACACGCTTTTTAAATATACAGTAGAAACTTGATTAACCCTCACTGTCGGGACTAGGACTAGGACTATGATGGTCAACGGAAATTTTGCTAAAACCGTATACATTTATGTAAATATATTTTACGTGTGTACGAGCATCATATATATATTTTTCATTGTCATTTCCTTAATTTTTATCTTAATGTCAGCTTAGGCTCCACAAAACAATCGAACATAGAAAGAGTTTTTAGAGTTCAATCACTTTCGCCTATATTATGATGTTAACGGTTTTTATTTCGGATGATATATGTGTACGTGTACAATGGTGAAGTACAGTCTCATGCAGAATACATAATGATACTGATGTGTTGTAATAATAATTGTCGATTGTTTAATTTTGAATTATTTACTCATTTAATTTAAATTAGTATACTATAGTAAAGCCAACAGAATCGCAAACATGAATTACAATTATTGAATCACCGTTTTGAAAAGAAATTGAATCAGTATTTGATTTTTTTTTCTTTTCTCATTAAGTCGATGAATTCCATTGTATAAATAAAACTAGTCATAACAATTTTGCATACTCATCGATATTTTATTGTCTCAGCTTCTTCAACATTTAATGGACTGATCAAATACTGCATTGTATTTCCCTTAAACAAGAGTCAAATCATTTATTCTTAAATTAAAAAAAAAGACTACTTCAGTTTCTACATGTCTACACTTTTTCCCATTTAAACTTTTGTTCCCCCTTTTATTCATTTAAATGGTAAAAATAAAATCCTAACATATTTTTAGTAACACTATGATGAAAATAACTTTTATTAAGATAATTCAACTTAAAATTAACATACGTATACATTATTATTTGATATTAACATACTTATTTTTAATTGTTAATTTAATTACAGTGGAACATTGGTAAGTTTCAGATTCTTGGAATTTAGACTTATCGAGGTCCCACTGTATAAGTTTAAGCTTACGAATTGATTATATAATATAATTGACGTTGATTATATGACCTGTGTATCGTTACTAAAATAATATAATGTGGTGGATCTCAATAAATGCATACTTAAATAGTTGGCATTGTATTTTATTGTCATCGATGTAATTGCTATTTCAAATCATTTTATTGTTACAAAATTATGGTATTATAATATTAAAGATTTATACAAATGTATCTCAAAAATAACTTAAGTATATTTTATTTATAAAAATTAATTGTTTTAATATTAATATTATTTATTACAGTACCTATATACATATAGTTTTATTATTTATTTTTTAGGTACTTTTAAAAATCATTTATCTGTACTATAAAACTAAATTTTATTGTGTTAGAGAGTAAATTATATAATATATAGTATTATGAACCTATGAACAAATTATTTATTGTATACCAAACATGATGAATATATATGGCGTGTGAAAAAAAATGTAAAGTCAAATATATATTATATATTACAATATATACATAATGTGTTTTGTGTACCTACCTTTTATAGTGTTGTATTTTTTCATCCATAGTATAGTTGTAATCTGTTTCATTGTGTTTTTCACTTTTTCTAAAGCAATACATTTTCACTGTGATGTTTTGTTTTTTGCTAAACAATTTTCTTTGGTTCAAAATATTGAGAGAGAAAAAATAGTTACAATTGACAAATTATATTAGAAACTACTGATGTTATTCGTTAAATCATGTTTGACTGTCTCGTAGACATGGAACAATATTATTACCGGAGATGAAAATAAATTAGTCGAGTTTACTAACAATAGAAACAAAAACAAATTTATGTGGATGATTTCCAATGCTCAAAAATCACGAATATATTGATTGATTAGTTAACTAAAATCATGGATAAAATTTTATAAATGATTAAATTAATGTATAGTGGAATTATGAATTATATAAAATCAGTTTTAATGAACCATTTCTGGCGAGGCAAACGTAAGTTTTAATGATAAATATGATTGTGTTTACAAATATAGCAAAAAGAAAATTCTTAATACTAATATATCCATAGTTAATAAGAGTTTATTATCGATGAATATATCGAGTAACATGTATGAAAAACCTGGAGGCTGCGACCAGTTGAAGCTAAGAACACGAGACTCGAAAAACGTACTTGGATTTAATTGCTTAGATTGTAGAATTGATACTATATTATAATATAATCAATTTATTTACGTTAAATAAATACATAAGCATTGATGGTAACTATTAACACAATAATGTAACTATATAGTCGCGAGCACGATAAACGATCGCTGCCCGTCATGCGCCAAGCGGTTGTTTTTCTAAAGTGGTTATCAAATTAGCAAACTATAAGCCAAACTAAAGGCCACCTGTCGAAAACCGGTTACCGCTCATTATTCGTGCCCGTGAATACGATACGTAACGGCGTAACAAAGTTGGGAACCAATGGCTACATGAGTGTGTACGAACAACGGGTCACGGGTGCCAACATTCATTTATCGTGCTCCCGACTATAGAGTCGCACCAGTCACAGGCCACTTTTCGTTGCGCCGACTTTAATGGACACTGATGTAGGGGACTGTGAGGTAAAGTGCAAAACGTGTGACAAAAAATATCAAATTATCGTTAACGTTTCAAATCACAATTGGCACAATTAATATAATTTGACTTTTTAAACAGTATTGTGTTAGGAAAAATGAAAATATATTACATTTATTTCATTATCATAGGTTATATTATTATAAGTTATTTTCGCTCCAAAATTGTAAATATTGTTACTATCACAAAATCACATTTTACTGGCAGATAAGAAAATTTCTTTACAATTTTATTTTATAGTGAAAAATGTTAGAATACTATTTTAATGAAACTCGTTGTGTTAATTGTTATTATTATTGAAATAGTGAAACGCTTTTTAGTTCTTATTCGACTGTAACCATTGCGTATTGAAACTCTTAAATGTATAATACAGAAAACTCAGTAAGTACACAATATCATCAATTTACATAGAAAATGATGCCATAATTACTGAAGTCTATATAATAATTAATTTAATCGATTTTATTTATTTAACGTATATTTTAAAACGTTGTATTACGTTGCCCAAACTAATTTCTACTTTTTATTCTATTCTGCAACACCAATATTCAATATCGACAATATCTATAACAAGATTAGCAAATGGGTAAATTATTTATGTATTTGTCGATTTTTTTTGTTTTTCGCGAGCTTTAGCTATATTATTAAAGTTTTTTATTTTCACTCGACCGTTCGAGAAAATCGTTGGAATCGTTGCAAAATTCGGTTATTCTTTTCGTCGATTAAATCGCGTTTTAAACGGTTTAAAATCATTTTGCAAAAATATTCGGCCCCATATACACCTTAGTGTATAGAAACTATAGTATTTGACGAAACATAAATTATGATATTACTAAAAACGACCGGAACTTCGGTCGTGGTCGTCTACGACCGCATTTAGAACCGTTTGCACGCCTAAAATAATTTTAACCGTAGTAGGTATGTGTTTTGTGGTACATAATATCTGTTCTGTTGGTAGCATTTCGATGGACCTACTAGTTTCTCGTTGTCGTCGCGGCCGTGCAGTACGAGCCGTTTATACGACTTTCCCGTCGAGTCGGACGTTTGAAAAATCATCGGTGCGAATATTTTCAATATTATTCAATCGATTCTGGCTGTCACGGACTAAAACACGCATACGGCGCTATGGAAAAACTATCTTACATCATAATATAATGGTAACGTACCTATGTGTAAACTGTAAACGGCGGCGATCAAAAAATATATTTGACCGAGAAAAAAAAATGGCCGACTTGGTATGAGTGAAAATTCTGAGTATATAATATATACTCGTTATATATATATATATATATATGTGTGTATGTATATATGTATTATATATATACGTATATATATATATTATATATACATACATTATATATAATATGTATATATATATAACGAGTTTATATTATAATTCTCACTCATATTAAGTCGGCCATTTTTTTTATATATATAATAACATATATATAATGTATGTATATATATATATACTGACTATGGGACCAATTAAAATGAGCTTTTGGGCAAATTGGTTCTTATAAGCGTACCTAACATATTATTTTTTTTTCGGGGGAAACTTTGTTTTATACGTTTAATATAATACGTGTACTATCAACTTTATACAAAAAAATCAATGACGACTTGAAGGTGAGGCAAAAGAGGAGGAATCTTACCTGAATTTTCCGAGTAAATTATGTTCGATAAGTATTCTGCTTAGCTCATTGTTCACTCAAATTATTAGGTAATTAAGTAATTCACTGAATAAAGTGATATCCTACCTGTTGTCTAAACAACGGTACATAGAGTACATAAAATCGTCGGATTTTCCTAATCAACTGTTATCGTTTCAGTTTTGTTTGAATCGTCGTCATAATATGCCGTCGTCCGAAATATTTTGACAACATGTACTGTATACGGGTGCCATACTTTTTTATCAAGCTCAACCGATGATTACATTTCAAAGCAGGTAAATCTATTCTTATTTAGTTGTTTTATCATGTTCAAAGTGACAAAGTCACCGTAACAGTGTGAATCATGTATAATTGGTATCAATCGTTTTATTTAAACTCCATAATTTTTATTATAATTGTCTCAGCCAAAAAATACACATAAAACCGCCAATGAATAATATAATACATTTTTACAATGCGATTAGAAATTGCAGATTAAATACCTAACAATGTTTTTTATTTTTATACATTTTCAACATGAAACATGCGCGTAATTGAAGTACGTTTTTTTTATACATAAAATAATTAACTCAAAAGTTAAAACTATATTATGTATATATCCATTGATTAAATACAAAGTTGATTTTTTTTAGAAGTTCTAAATTATAATTCGTTTCACTTTTATTAGAAATAAAAACAATTATTTTCCATTTTTTTAATTTTCATGTTTTGTTTTTAAAAACATATACTATGTTCTATTTTTAATACGTCATTTTTTCAATGCGTTAAAATCGACTTCCTAGTTATAACCTTGTATTTTTCTCTATAAAATTAAACTACCTACCTCGACAAGATGTAAATAATTGCCTTTTCATTTTTTTTCCATAATATTGATTTGTTTTTAATTAAAAAAAATTAAGATAACATTGTCCTCTTAAATTTGTATAGAAGAGCTGTCATTTTCTCTTAGCTCCCACCCAGTCGCGTCTATGTTGTTTCCAACCGAATTGGGGAGGGAATTATTCTTGTCTTATTTTATAAAAAATATACTCAAATATAAAATTGTATAATATAATTTAGTACTTCTTATAACCAATAGTGTGGATTAGTGAGCATTAAGGCCGTAATTGATGTAAGGGTGTCCAGGGGTCCGGACCCAATCCCTTGAATTTTTTTTTAAAGTAGAAAAATGTTAGCTGGACCATATAGTATTAGGAATAAATGTATATCATCATTAAACCAGTAATTTGAAATAAGATAAAATGTTTTATTTGATGACAATACATTGTAATAAAGATTAGGATTGATAGATAATAGAAGAGAATAATAGGTGTTTGTCTCAGATAATCTGAACTTAGACAAGAACGTCGGACAATTACAATGTTTAACATCTCCTAATGAGTTTTATATTTTAAATTTAAAAAAAATTAAAAACAATTAACTATCTTGTAATTTTTGTTTTTATTATAAAATCAACACATTCACTATATTTCAATATTCAGATTTTTATATTTGTCTCAATGCTTATTTTAAGTCTCCCCAAAGCTCATTTCAATAGTAGTTTTTGTAGCTAAAATATTTACTGTTAGATACCTGCATTTTTGATTATATTGTTTATGTTTTAATGTATCTAATATTAAGTTTGAATGGTAAAATCAAAAGTTTCTAGAAAACTGTATTTTCTATCCATATTTTCGAAAGAAGTACGGATGAATTCAACTCGACGTAACTTAAGGGTTACGTAACCAAATTTTAATTTTGATATCAGATTGGGAAGTATGGAAGGTTTAATTGAATAGGTAGAAGAAGAAGAACTCATTAAAAGTTTTAATTTATGAAGCATAAAAGGTTATATAAAACGAAACTTAAAAAGAAGTATTTCATATTAAAAATGTTCTGTTTTGAGAAAGACGTAGTGTAATTAATAAATATTCTCATGAAAAGGTGTGCATAAAATAAAAAGGCGTGGTATATCAGAACATTTTAGCCTCTAAACTTACTACTGTTAACTAACATCACGTTGAAAATATGTAAGAATTTAAAAGAATAAAATAAAATAACTTATATTTTTTAAATAATTCATTAAAAATTAACCATGATAATAAAAATCGTAGTAAGTTTAAAAAAAAAACTATACTAAATTATCTGTTACCGATTAACATAATTATTTTTATGAAATTGTTAATTTTCACTAGATTTTTAATAAGAAAATAATATATAAATAAACAATCATAATAATAATAAGAAAAACGTAAAATTAATAAATACGAGTAATTTTATAAAAAATGACTCTTCGTACTTCTATTATGTTTAAAAGTTATGATATTTTTATAGCCTTATTGGTACATAAAAACAAACGTAAGAATATATGACCCATCTTGTTTAGTATTACCTAAATAAGTTATTATTTTTGGATGTAAATTTATAATAATGTACCAAAAATAATCGCCCTTTAGCTTTGACTTTTAGGTAGGCTCACATTTATTAGTTTTTCTTTTTTATAAAATCTCGAGTTTAATAAAGTGGAATTAATTTGTTTTGAGAACATTGTTTTACTTAATTTACCCTAACGTAAAATAGTCGAATATTATAGCTCTAAATTATATACAATTTTGAAAAACTGTGATCTTAAAATAATTATTCATAATTAAAATAATTCACTAGAAAATGATTGTTGTTAAAAACGGGTACTTGCATAGTTGCATATAGGTACTCGTATATGTATTTTTTTACAGTTTTTCTCGAAATGACACGTTTTTATTTGTACTACACGTCTGTATAAAGTACTATCTAAGTTGAATGTATTCTCTCTAGAGGTGCTACACGAAAAAAACCAATTTTTTTTTAACATTTCTCCTCATAAAGATTGAAATGAGTTATAAAAGTAATATACGAGTAACACATTTTTTAAATTTAACACGTTTCTTCGTTCTTATACTCGTATTGATATCTCGTTCCTTGCAAGGTTTTATTATGTCCTTTTTTGATCAGTTTAATGCTTACTCATTTAAAATCAAAATGGATGTATAAAGAAAATCAAACGATAATACATTACCTACTCTTAATTTTATGCCTACACTTACCAACTTATAAAAACTATGAAATATCCCATTGTACTATTTACATATTTTCGTTGGTATGTATCTGTAGTATTTACACATAATTGTTTTTCTTTTTGATTTCATATTTTAATAAGTCGTAGAAATTAAATTATTTCATTACTTAAAAATATTCTGCAATCTATAGGTATACCTAAAACGAATAGGTATAGTATCTGATTATATTATACAGTATAATAAGATATATATTGTTCACTGTTTTAATTTATGAAGTACAAACTATAACAAGAACACCGCTAATTAAATTATTCTGGTTTAATAGCGTCGCGATGCACGTATTCAACTTTTGGTTCCTGCTCATTTCCACGACACGATGTACCTGTACCCGCGCATGAATATACGAACTAATTCAAATGAACAGTGTAATAAGTATCGAATTGTGTGCTTGAGACGAAAAATGGACAGCCAGGTTGGTGACTTTACTTAATTCGTTATAGTACTATTTGCTAACCATCGATCGGCTCCGGCTATTATAATATCGAGGCGTATAATATACCTATAGTGTATAAGAAAAAAAAGCAAATAATTGCGGGCTCTTTTCAAGTTTGATGTGTTTTCAGACGTTTCGTACGGGTAATAATACGTAGAAATCGACTCATTAAAAATTATTTTTCCCATTACATCACAGTAAAACACATTTACGGGACGCGTGGTAGGCAGGCAAGGTACGTCATAATATTATTTCATAATAATTATGATAGTTTTTGTTGCCGCCTATCAACAACTGTACGGCATCACGTTTTTTTTTTTTTTTACTAGTCAGTGGGCTATATTTTTAGACCACATAAAAATACACACATAATGTGTGCGTTACATACACACACACACACACACACACACACACACACACACACACACACACACACACTCGTTTCTCGGGCTGATTTAGCTATTATCGTAATATTATTACACAGGGCGTTTTAAAAATTGACAATAACACGTAACGTATAATAATAAAATGACGACAATGAAGTGTATACATATTCGTAGGTGGAATTTCGGCCTAGGCCGTGGCTTATGAATTTCGTGTTAAACTTGCATAGTTATATGTACATAATTATACAGAAGTATTTGAAAAATTGTATGTTAAAATGTATAAAACAAATAACCTATTTTCCGACTCGGCTTGCAATGTAAAATTATATAAGATATTACACGATAGACAGTCTACGAAGTAGACGGTAGTATATATGATGAATACTCGTGATATATGATGTTCAATTATTACTCGTATATCTATAATATTTTCGGTTAGATTTAACAAATCCAGTCGGTAGAGCAAGTCGAAATCCGTTGAAATTAAAATATCCACTTCAGACGGGGAGCTAAAAGTTAATTATTATTTATTGAACTGCAGCGATCACTATAATTTCGGTTTCTGTAGTGAAATAATTATACGCACAATAAAAGTTTTACAAACGCATGAAAATAATCACAAGATTACATTACGTACGTAATGATATGTATCTCTCTCATCGTTTGACCGGGAAAATCGCCCGGTCTAATAAGAACGTCTAGTTCTGCCTATATATGTGTGTACATATATATCATGTACTCGTACACTAAGTGTGTATATACTTACTGTACGTGTGTACAGTTGACGTATAATATGTATGAGTCTAACACACATCGCGGATCTGTACCGCGGAGGGGTGTTTGTTTAACAACGATTGAGAACGAGAGAGACATAAAGAGAGAGAGAGATAGATAGATGGAGAGTGAGAGCGGGGAGCGCGGGACGAGTAGAAGGACCGTGCAGGAGAGGAGGGCAGCTTTTTTCGGGAGGGCGACCGACGACCGGTCGAGCAGAAGGACGGACCGGGAGGATTTTTTTCCCTCGGGAGGGTGACCTGTCGGTGCGGCAGTACCACCGGTAGCCTGGCCGTTGTGTGCGTATATAATACGTGTATATGTGATTTTTATGTGTACACGGTCGTCGCGGCGATACGAGTCCCGCGAGTTGGCGGTGGCCCCGCGACGACGACAATGAACCTCGCCGCGAGTACATACAGTACACACTGGTGTGTAGGGTGGAACCAAATATATAAATGTGTGTGCGTGTGCGCGCGCGCATGTGTGTACCGCTCGCGGGCGGCGGCGGCGGCAGCGGCGGCGGCGACGCGCGCACGCACGCACGCTCGTTACAGCTGCGCGCGTATCCTAGGGATCATCGATTCCGGCGGCGGCGGCGAGCGGAAGCAGCACAGCATCCAGGGACAACTACGGCGCGCGCGATACACACCCCTTCGCTATACAAAGATCCCTTCGCCGCCGGCTCCGCCGCCGCCACCCGCCGGCACTCCGCCGCAGCCCAACTCAGCCCAACTCTCGCGACCGCCCAATTTCCAACGCCGCCGAGTCGATAGCCGCGTCGCGCTCCGACTCAGCAGCAGTTGTATCCGCGTCCCCGGACATTACGTCCGCCGGTTGTGTCCGCTAACGTATACACATATATATATTTATAAATTTATACATTTATATACACACACACACACACACACTCACACATATAAAATATATATTTACGTAGGCGGACACGAAAAAAAAAAAAAAAAAAACGAACGTCGCGTCGCGTACGCTCCGTGCGCACACGTAATACTATTAAATATAAATAACCGTTAAATATATATATATATATATATTTATAGTGTATCTATTACGCGCAGAAGAAATAATATTATTATTATTACGTATTACAATATTGTGCGTCGTGTTGTTGTTATTGTTTCGCGCGCTATTACTACGTTCGGCGGCCTCGATCCGAACGCTTTCTCCGACCAGAGAGGCTCGCCCCGTCCTCTCCGAGCTCCCATACGCGCGGACCAGGGACTCCGGGCATTGCGTACCCGGCGACTCTAAATGATTTACCGTCGGCTGCAGCAGCAGCAGCGGTACATCAGGAGGGTCTCGCGTTCCACAAATAAATCGGTCCCCCGTCTGCACGGCGGCGGTGCGACACCGGCGCGAACAGCGGGCCGTCGAGGGTAGTAGTGCGACAGGATCAAGGACTACAGCTGCAGCAGCGTACGTCGTCGTCTCGTCGTAATAAGTCGCGCGACACAGCGAGACACACAACTTTAATACTGCCGCGTTATTCACAGTACATATATATATTATTATTATTATTATCTAATATACATATATATTGTATGTTGCTCACGACGTAACGTTCAGTGCTCAATAACCGTATATATATATTTATATATATATATATATATTAATACAATATATACGTAAATAAACCATCTCAAGTAATTTTAAATATTATATATATATATATATATATATATATATATACATATAGTACCGTAGGTTAATTGTTCGTTTGTTATTCTGTACTCCGCGTTTGTCGCATCGTACACCGGCGTGTCACGCGTTTCGAGTTTCCAATAAAAACAATACATAGTAGCATTCGATAAACGTCACGATGGACAACCAAAACGCCACCACTACATTTTTGCCGCCGCCCATCGACGGCGAGGCGTCGGCGCCGCTCGCGCAACCCGACGACGATTTCGTCGTACCCCTGTCGGCGGCCGGCACCCCCAATACGCCGGCCGACGACGGCGGCACCGGATCTACCGTGTCGCCCGTGTCTCCGGTGCACCTCAGTCGCCAGCAGCACGGCGCGTTGATGATGGACGACGAGCCGACGGCCGCCGCGGACGCCGCGGACAACGGCGCGACGGACGACAGCGCGGGGCTGCTGCCGCCACCGGACGAGACGGACAACGAAGAGAAATCGCCGACCAAGGACCAGGCGGCCGAGGCGAAGAAGGACGAGGCCGCCGACGACGACGACGACGACCAGGTGCCCGTGCTGGCCATGTCCGGTATCCTGCCGGCCACGGCGACCGGCGGCGCGGGGGCAACGGCCGACTCGAAGAAAAATCCCGGCGGCGGCAACGATCCGCTGACCGGCGGCACGGGCGCCGGTGCCACGGCGACCGGCAACGGCGACGGCAAAGCCAAAGACAAGTGAGCCATAATAATAATAATAATAATAATAATCTTAAGTACATATTATTATAATAATAACGCGCGCGCGGTCTAATTTTCACCTCCGTCGGTTTTTAATTATTAGATAATATTATGTAAAGTTGTTGTGTTCGTTCATATACGTATTATTACGGCGATACTACTTCGGCGGCCAGTTATTTTGGATTTTTCAAGAGGGGGCAAATTTCAAATCCGCCGGTGAAAATATTTGTTAAAAAACCAATATTCGATAGTTTTAATTTTGAAACAATTTGCTGACGCGTTATTGTTGAAATCTTTCTATACTAATATTTTTACCCATTTCCAGTGTTCCATTACCTTTTATTATAATTTCATGAGTTGTAAGTAGGTAATAATATATAAATATTAATAATTTACCAGAAATATCTAAATTTACACATATTATACGAACAAATAATGATTAAACGTTAAGGTGGACCATTTATTTTTTTCATTATTGCAACGTCAAATCGTAACAAATCCGTTTCTGTAAAGACTCGTACCTAGTCCTTTTTTTTATCGGAATCAACTTCATTCAGCTAAATGGCGTGATTTTTACTAGTCCTATTTACTCGTTTTTCTTTACAATACTGAATTATAATATCGAATTAAAACATTTACTCGTATATTGTTTGTATACACAATGTATAGGCTAAAAATAATAGAACACATGTGCTAAAGGATGTTTGCATTTCCAATTTCATTAGATAAACTCGAGCCTTCTTTTATTTAATTTAATTAAAAAATGTATCGATTGATGAGCATAATATTATGGTTGATCACATCGAGCCCGGTATAGGTTTTATGCTAAACGAATGATAAAAATATTTTTCGGTATATAAAATAATATAAACGAATTCACGATGTGACTCGAGTGTTGAAATTGATAAATATATATTTTCTATTCGATCATTTAATAACCGAAATTGCATCTCCATCCTATACGTTTTCTAATAAAGAGGGATTTCTTTTGTGTGAAATTATCTTAAAATTAGTAATTTTTAATTATTTTTATTCGTTTAAAATCGAAATAAGGCCATGTTCTTAAAAACGACGCCCAGAGAAAAGCACTCTGTACTCCCCCGTCATTTTTTCCCCACCCTCGTCGCGGCACAGTGTGGCGAGGTGAGTCTTTACATTAAGTAAAAAGCCGGAGTCAGACTTTTATTTTCGCAGGGAGGATACAGCGGCGCGGTGGCAATCGTGTTCCGTGGGTGCGGGAGTTTCTCGTTTGTTTTTAAATGGTGTGTCCTTATGAAATTATTGTTGATGTTTTTAAGGGCGTGTGTATGTATGGACGGGAAGTGGGTGAAAGCGCGAGAGAGCCGATGAAGCTTCCCCCAAATCCGAGCTTGACGTTTCATTAATGAAAATAGTAATAAATCGTTTTGCTCGAAATAAAAATTACTTTTCACTGTAACGAGTCGCGCACGCATAATACTCGTACACAACAACGGTGACGATAAAATATAATAACAACGCGCCATCAGATATAAAATATCTACCGCGAGATCTACGAGCGGCGAGAGACTTTAATTTGTTATTATTGTTATTAATAAAATACGTAAAATTAATACTTTCGAAATGGGAACAGGCTTTATAATTCGGTGTCGGTGGATAGTGCGCATAGAGAGGTGGCTGTGTCCACGGCGGATGTTGTTGTTACACTTAATATTATGTTTGCGCGTGAGTGTGTGTGTCTGTGTGTATACATATTATATTATATATATATATAGGCATGTAGTAGTAACGCAATGATCGTTGGTACTGCGGTGGAAGTGGAAATAGCATAGCCAGTGAGTCTGTTGTCAGAGTAGTCTGTTGTCTATCTGCTGTCGGTCTTCGGATACACAATATTGTCTTTACTCGATACGCGGACGGTACGTTCAACGGGTGTGATACACGGTTACGGTGCGCGTCAATAGAATAAGGAACAATCCAGTAATTAGTTTTTGAATACTTTAGTTTAAAACATATTTTTCTTTTTTTTTCAAACCAAATTCTTTTTCTTCCGACATAAGTACCGACTAAAATGTGCAATAATTCGACGATTATTAGTTTGAATAATTATTATTCTCCTCCACCCGGATGGCGCGGCTAGATTATTCGGTAAACACATTCAATCGTACAGAATAATAATATATAAATTGCAAAATATAAAATAAAACCATTTGGGATTATCGACCGAGCGAGTTATTTAAACGCGTCTTTTAACCAATTGATTCCGAACACCGTTCGCGTACTTGCAGTATCGATTCCATAATACCGAACCGAAAAAAATACACAATGGCTAAATCTAAATCCTCCGGAGGAGGTAGTCACATCAAGTAAGTGCCTCACGTATTATATAATATTATTTAAACGTTACAATATTTACTTACCGTTGGGTTTCTTTCATCATTTTGCACCGTTTTATTGCGTTTGAATTAATATTTCGAGTACGGTATTATACGTATATGGGCGTCATAGGTAAATAATATATAAGTTAGTATAATTGTCGTAGGTGCGTTCATAGGATATGCATGCATAGCAGACGACGCGCGTACAAAATATTATGTACATAAACGTATAATACTTTCGCAATATAATTGTTAAGTACAAGAAATTCAATACACACGGGCCTATACGTATACGTATAATATGTGTATAGGCACCTCCCATTTACTGTACAGACCGTTGCACATTTTCATCCTACGGCGACGACGTGTGTATTTTATACGCGTGAGAACTACGTCGTCGGCAGTAACATTGTAATAACATTATTATTATTAATATCACCGTCTAATTGTATATAATATAATATGTATGTGCGATGTGTTACAAACTATACAGGAAGGATGAGGGACCGGGTATATACACACACTGACACACACACACACCGTACACCGTGCGCGAGCATTAATTGATGTCAATTTGCCGTGCGTGTGCGTGTGTATGTTTTATGTATACACTACACACAGTTTATATTATATATGTTATAATTCATAAACCTCTCGTCGTACATTACACATTGCTTCCGCAACTAAAACTTTACCGGCTGCCGGCGGCTGTATACGGAATAATATGTACGGCGAGGCCGTATTAATTTGCGATCGCCGCGGTTCGCTACAGCATAGCGCGCGATGTCGAAAAGTTTTCATTTTTTTTAATTAATCATGATTATTATTATTATTATCGTCTAAATCTATTACTGTTGATGCGCTATACTGTTGGAGGTGCACGCGTATACGTATAATATACATACGTCGTTGTCGTCGCGGCAGTAGACGGTACTCCACGATGTTATGTATCACAGAGTGGTCCGATCGAGTCGCGTCGTTTTATAGAGATGAAAATAACAGACACGACTTTATTTTTTATTTTTTTTTTCAAACGTTTATTGTGAAAAACTCAACATTTGAAAGTCACGAATGCAGTTAGATTTTTTTAAAAATTCACTTTTTTCTCCTCTCGTTTTGCTTACCGGGTATTCAATTTCCGTTTTCACAGTTATTCACAATAATATCAAAAGAAAGTTTTCGGTGTATTTTTGTCGTTTCTTTGAAATCGTGCTGTTTGACTGGTTCTCGTGGTGTCATACTCGCCCGCTGACACCAGTTACAAAGTTACAACCACATTCCGCTGTAAAAATATTTCAATTAAAATTCATACCGTCGTCGTATCTATTTCGTGATAATGATTATCATACTCGTCGTGCAGTAATATAATATAAATATAAAATAATATGTTAAAATTATTTTACGTTTGAAACAAACGCGTCCGTCGTGCTAAAGCCGCTCCTCTTTTCACATTCGCTGCAGTGTAATAACGCATCGCTCCTACCCGTGCATCATAATATTACCAGTATATACATGCATGATATAATTAAATAACGGGCTTAATAAATACTACTGTTCGCATATTATAATATATAATATAATATGCACACTCCGATGTATATAGTATCACTGAAGAGTGATTTTGTATTTCAAATTCCGATGTCATGCGATATAGTCTGACGACGTGTGCGTGAATTATTGCGGGACACTTTAAGGGACTGCGTGTAGTCGTCGTAAAAACAAAACGACGCTTTCGCAATAATATGACACGATACGAAGACGATTGAACTCGCGATAAATCGATACCCGCGCGCTACTGTTATTAATGACAGCTTTAGGTGTAGTGTATACGATATTATATTCGTGCACTTGTTGTGTGTAATATTGTTTTGCGTAAAACTATATCACCATTATTATGCACAGAGCGATCGTATGTACAAAACGCACCGTGAAAGACTTTAGTTTTCCGTCGTGTACGAAAGACTTTTGATAGGCACAACGCGCATACGTTAATCGTCTTTTATTCAATGTGTACGTGTGTACGTTTCTCTCGTCGACGCATTAGAGGCGACACTTTGACGATATTCGTCCGCGCTAATTCTATTAAACCATTTATTCGCGTACATTTTTTAAACGATATTTTCCTTCGAGTTTCAACTATTGTAATTCAATACTGTGTGTACAGGAGGCAGAGAGCATGCTGCAGCGACCGTGAAACTTAATAAGCGTTTATAATTCTAACGGAGAGAGAACGCAATAAGTATAGTAGCGGAACGGTTAATACGTGTACATGTACGTATACCACACGGTTGTGCGTGAGACTACAAGATAAAACAATCTGCGTACGGCCCCTTTGAGTGTGAACTTTAATCGTTTATGATCGCGTGCACGTCAATACCTATTTGTGAACGAGCTATCCGTTTTATACATAATATACGATATATACCTACGGACATTTTTTGAGAAACAGGATAATCACACGGGTCACTGATTAATGATGGAAAATTCCTTGCACGAGTTGCACACACTCCGTTTATGTCGTATGCCTAGTTTTCGATCGCCAGAAGAGCACATAATAATATGGTTAATTTATTCCAAGGAAAATTCGATTATTTATATGGTATAATATTATTATACTCTGCGCGCACAATCGCTATTGATTTTATTTGAAAATATTATATTATACTGGAACAAAACAAATCGTGCGACGGTGTAGAAAAAAGGTTCGAATCGCAGTCGTCAAAATATTATCATAATCGCTCTGTATAGTACGCGAAGAACCCGCTTGCATAGAATATAATGCCTACCAAATATATACGCGCCAAGTCGCGCGTCGTTATATGAATTTAATCGATCGATCGTCATCGCCGTCGCTGCCACTCCCACTAAAATGTGTTATGTGTATAGTGGTGTTAATGACCTGTTCTATAGCTGCTCGCGCGATAACGGGAACGATCGAGGATATCCTCTCGGTCGGTTTTTTTTTTTTTATATTAATAAAACACGTCGGCGTTTCTTTAATAATAGATTTTTTTTTTTTTTTTAAATACTGTTCCGAGAGCGTATCACGCCGATTTCCCTAGGATATTGCGCGATGACAGTTAAGTGATCGAAGTTACGGTGGCGGTGGTGGTGGTGGTGGTGGAGGTGGTGACGGTGGTGGATGGCGATCTCGATAATCGCGCATGCATAACCGACTAGAAAGAGGCGAGGAAGGAACGGAGGACTCGAGAACGCGGAGAGAAGCAAAAAAAATAAAATAAAATAGTTAACAATCGAGAGAGAAAAAATCCTGTGATGTGTTTTTTTTATAAATAAATTTTTTGTGTCCGTGTTTTTGGTGTGCACTGTGAACAATGTGCCGTCGCCGCCGCAACAGTCGATAGACGATGATTTGCCGAAAACGCAGCTAAAACGAATCACACGTAGTTTATTCTATGCACAATATACGTACATAATATATAAGAGCATCGGGTAATATCAGCAGCCACCAAAAATATAGTCAGTCTGTAATAAGAATATTATAATGCGCGTAATGAAGGAGAAAGCGTGAAAAATCGTAGCATGACGACATAGTTGACACAATTGTTAGAATAAAATGTATTATCATTTTAATTTATTTACGGATATTACGCATATAATAGGTGTATAACAGTCGCTTGAATAATTATTAATTAAAAACTACTGTTTTATAATAATAAAAATAAAAATCAATTTTTTTTAGGTTAAAAACGAAAAGAATGCGCCATGTTTCAGTAATTCTAATGAAAATTTCAACACAAATAATTATTTAATTAAAAAAAAAACGTTTGTCTCTGTTACGGTTTGAATTTTCGTGCGAACGAATATAATATTATGCGAATAAAAAACAATAATAATAATTCTCGAAATCTATTTTCGATTGAAATTAATTTTTATGAAAAATAACGATACGATTTTTTCCCTCGAACGCCATTTTGTTTTATTAATATTATCGTGAATAATAAAACGAGATTTATCCACAAATTTCGATTTCGTATTCTTAAACTAAAATCGATATTCATTAAAAATAAAAATCTACTATAACAATTACGTATCATAAATGATTATCATTATATTTCAATTAGTTTTTTGGTTTCGGAGAATTTTACGATTAAAAAATTAAATAAAAAATCGTACCACAAACTAAACGGCGAGCTTGTACTTTTTATACGGACTTTGATGATGAACCGACGCGTTCTTACAGTGCTTCATACCCCTTTCTCGGTACTTGCCTACTGTTTTATTATTATTATTATTTTTTTATTTTTTTTTCGATAACAAACAAGTAAATCAGTAAAACTTTTGCGGTAATGGATTAGTTTTCGGTATGGAACTCAATCGTGATATTTTATTAATCATATTTTGTAAAGATTTTTTTTTCCGTCGCTTTTCTTTTTGCGCAAAATAATTAATTACATTTTCAAAAAGTTTAATGATGACGTTTTATCGTTTTCAAAAGTAAACATTGTAAGGTTAAAATTCCCCGAATTCAATCATCTGCGAGCGCGGTAATTATTTTTAACGATTTCTTGTAAAACATTTTTTTTTTTTTTCATTAATCGAGATTCTATAATATTTATTATTTTATAATAATTGTGTTTTGACATCGGCGTGAATATCTTTGTATTTTATTTGATTGGTAATGAATACGTATATGATACCCTGTGACGTCGTCAGCTGTCGAAACGTAACGTTGAAATAAGATACTATTATTATAGAACTGCGAAAAGTAAAACTTTGATCGGGATTGGCCAAGAGGCATTGTACGGACACACCTATAATTCCTCGGTAAAGGACGCTCAGGCGTTACAACATATTTCGAACAAAGGACTTTGTTGTTTTTGATTCGGATATTTTTCATTAGGCAAAGGATATACGCGAACAGTAAAACAAACATTTTCCACAGGGCTCCGTCGTCGAACACGCCGTATAATAAATTTCCAATTTCCAAAGAAAACAGAAAAGAGAAAAAAAAAATCATTTCTTTAAATAAAGTTTTATATACAGTTCCCGTAACAAGCTGCTGTTGAAACCCCAGACTATTGAAACCTTATTTATTGCGGCATCCCTTTACTAAAATATTAACTCGATAGACATTTATAGTAGAATGCACTCTTAAATTTACCCTTGACCATTTTACTCCTTTCTAGGTAAACTCGTTTATTATTTGATTTTTTTTTCCTCTACTAAGAAAACAATCCGCGGAATCCATAGGCATTTGCACGCGTGACATGAATAATATAGATTACATTATAGAATCTACCATAAATAATTCATTACATTAGGTAAATTATTAAAAATCATATTAAAACATGTAGATAGGTTAGGTAAGGTATATTTGAATTTGTTTAAAAAGGTCAGAGTTTTTGTGAGAAAGATTTTATCAATGTCGGATAGGGCCAAAGTTAAAGTATTTGTTGTAATCATTTGTTTGTTGGCACGCGGTAACTTTTTTCTTTCAAATTTCTAAATTTTTATATAATTATGTTTTTGCAGATGAAAATACATATATAAAATGTGATATTAATTTTACTCGTTTAGAATGATATTATTCTAATGATTTTAAGTAATAATTGTTTTTTTTTCTGATTTATTCGTAGCAAACGTCTATATAATATTATTATAGTTCCTCGAAATTCACAGAAACCGACGTTTTATAATTCGTGCTTAAATATGCTAAATTGCCCGGGGCGCTATAATTTTATCGGGGTGCCTTAAATATACGAACATTTTTAATAATAATAATAATACATTGTTTCCGAATAATTTTTGCGAATCCTTTACGTCTTTAAGTCTTTGAGTACGATACTGATTTTTCGATTCGTTCGCAGGTCGCGCTATACGACCGGCAGCGGCGCAGGAGGCGGCACCGACGCTGAGGACCCAGGAACAAACAACTCGCAAGCGGCTCTTGGATGTGGAACTACGTTCGAATACGTGGTGCTCGTGACGGCGTGTACGATCCTGCTGTTGGCCGTCACCGGCACCACCGTGTACTGGACCATGGCCTACCGGGGAGGATACGACCCGAACTGGTTGCCCTGGCCACCGCAAACCCCGAAGCAACTCCTGTCCGTCGGCGTTTTCACTTACAAGCATCCGCAAAACTTCACCGCCGGCGGCGTAGGCGACAACGTCGACGTCAGCACGACCGCCGCGACCACGGCGGCGACGACCGCGATTGAACAACAGCAATCCGCGCTCCTCAACACTTCGGCCACGAACGCTTCGGTCGAAGACCGACGGTTCAACCTGCACCCGACTCTGATGACGATCGGTTTCGTCACCTTGACAGGATTCTGTGAGTTTGAAAGAAAAAAAAATCACCTTTTTTATTTCGATTACAAGTATATACAAAGGATAATCGTCCTTTTAATTGTTTCGCGGCAATTTTATAATTTTGAATTCAGTATTTTCGAGAAAATCCTATTTAAAACGATATTTTCTAAATATCATCAGTTTTCGTTAACTTAATTATCATGCGATTAATTTTAAAAAACGTATTCAAATCGAACGAAAACTAACCAAATTATAATTATATTAGAAATAACGTGTAACTTCGTTAAAAACTCAAATAGATTATGTTTAAAAAAATAAAACTCGACTTTAACGAGGATTTTTTTTATGCATAATAACCCGAAAAACTGATTTGTTTGAAAAGCGTTTCATGAATAATAAAACGTATTTCGAATTAGTTGAAAAGCAATTATAAAATGTATAGGTGTACTCGACACAAATTATTTAAATTTTTCGTGAAATCTGTTCCGTAAAATAGAGATTTTCCCAAAGACTAGGGGAAAAATCGAATTCAACTGTGTTTGATTCGCAGTAGAGATACACATAAGGATGTCACGGGATTTGCCGTAGACACCTGAACCTATAAAGTATACATCATACATGTATAATGACGGAGTTCAAACGGTTTGAAATTAAAACGTATTTGTGTCGTTTAAACACTTTATAAAATCATTTTACATAATTGAAACGCTGGCGCTAAGTAGTTTGAGGAATTAAGACCGGATTTCATACGCATAAATGCATAATTGATTTCAACTTTGACTGCACGATATTTCGTATAATGTTTTAAACTAGTTGGCACGAAGACGGCAAAGTTATATAGCCGTAATAAACTTAACTCGAAGGATTTAATCATTCATTAAATAGAAGCACCTCGATTGTGTAATGAAATAAGCAAATCAATTTTTAATAGGTCTTAGAAATGGTATGTTTAATCGACTTTGTGTACCTTTTTTTTTAGGCAAGTGCCTATAAAATCACATTTCAAATTAATAAGCGAATTAATTCGATTTCAAATATTTCCGACGTTATTGCACATCGTATAAATGGCGTATGAACGTACATATAATTAATTGACCACTTCAATAGTTTTATATTATTAATATAGTATGAGCGGCAAATTTTCCCAACGTTACGTGCCAAAAACGAAACGTTTCTTTTTTTTTCTTTTTCCACGTGCCATTAAATTATGAAAAATATTATACATATTTATAAACGTACGCATTTAAATCTATTTAATATATATATATATATATATTCGATATTATAATAAATTACGAGATTCAATAAAAACAACAAGGCCATGATTCGTATTATATAATTGTATACACATAATTTAATATCGAAAATATAATAATTATTTAAGCTTTTCGTAATTTTATATATTTCGGCCGAATATCCGAAATGAGTTTTTGAGGGGTAGGTGCATACTGATATATTTATGCACATTTCGTGAAATTTTATTAGTGGAAATTTCTATGACCAAGTAGAGTGTTTAAGCGCCCAAACGATTGCCTATCCTCTACGCGCCTACCTACCTACGCCACAATATTAATTTTATTGGACTTTTTCCCTTCGGAAATCTCGTTTTAACACTACGCGTCATTCACTCGTTATGTATTTCATAAATATTTCTGTGTCGCAGCTATATTGGTGTACAGAATGGCCGCCGGATGTTCGACTTCGTGCAGGGGAACATATGTGAAATTAACACACGGACTTTTGCATTTGTTTACGGTACCGTGTGTGGTGTTTGGAGCGATAGCCGCCATGGAATATCATCGTTTAAAAGGATTGCCGCATTTGTATTCGTTACACAGTTGGATGGGATTTTTGACGGTTTCGCTTTTTGTAATACAGGTAAATAATTATTATTTACTTACAAGCGCTATTAATATTTTTAACGTTTATCGATTGTATTCGTCTTTCAACTGTCGACCACCATACTAATGTGTATATATTTACATATATACCTATGTGTGATTTTTTTTTTTTTTTTAAATTAATTTCGTCGTATTTTTTTCAGTTTACTCTTGGATTTTTCACGTTCGTAGTGCTGTTGTGTTGTCGCGGTGCGACGGCCATGTGTCGTTTGCGGTGTTTCGCGCCCATACACGCTACTCTGGGACTGTGCACTTTCTCACTGGCCATCGGCACTTGTCTCACTGGACTTCAACAACGCGCTGACTTCACGATATTCAACAATAACGGGTTTGTATTTCGTTCTTGAAAATTACAATTAAAATATCATACTCTATTAATGATTTTGATGTGTGTGCGCGCGCGCGAGTTTTTTTGACTCTGGACGAAGCGAGAGCGAGCGACAATTATTATTACGTCGATTTCTCATTTGATACCCTTTGGGGTGAATTTTTCGGATCGTAACACTGCGTCGTCAAAAACCTCACTGAATATATATCTTTTAATCGAAATCCGGTACTTACGTTAAACGCGTATTAAAACTACGTAAAGTTCGAAAAATGTCTCCGCTCCCCATACATCCGTCAGCAGTAGCATATCATACGCGTAGTAAAAGTATATGGTTTTTGGAGCGAAACGTCAAAAACAAACATTTGGTCTTATCGGGGTTTACCGATTTTACAAATTTTTAACGCGATCGATTTTCATTTTTCTGGAGCTACGACTACGAAGTTGGAAGGTTCGCGAATAATATAATTACGTGAAATATTAATACACCTCTTAACAGTGTATTATTATAATATCATACGGTATATGTGTAATTGACGATAAATTAAAACCATTCATCAATTAGGCACCAGCACCAGCAGCAACAGTCGTCTTCTTCTGATAAATCTACACACGACCACCGCGAGTTACCGCAACAGGTCGTAACCAACGTCATAGGAGTGCTGTTGATGTTGACTTTGGTGTTCGTCACGGCCACGTTGTTATTGCAAAGAAAAACGTCCGGGAAGGGTTCGTCGTCGTCTACATTGAGATACTGCAAAAACGGCGGTCAAACGTTCCAATTGATACCTTCTTCGGCGGCGGCGGCGGCGGCTGCGGCGACGACGACTGACGGGCCGACAGATCACAGTGGCCGAAACGGCAGAATGTGATCCAACGGCTCGACGAGACGAGACGGACTGCACTGCACTACACGCACACATTTTAACTATATTTCGTCTTCATAGTCTTTATATACGTATTATACATAAACATATATTATAATATCGATCAGATATAAAAAAAAGAAGAAAAAAGCACTCACATGTATGGACATCGTTGTAATAATAAAAACACGCGTACACAATCGAGCGACGGACACAATAATAATTATTATAATATGCGACAAAGTGTATTCTACATATTGGACGCGGACGTTTTTTCCAAGTCGAAATCTACTACTACGACGTTATATTATGTTTCTGCGGCTTTCGAGAGACACGGCGACGACGACGACGACGCCGAGGTAAATCTCGACAAATTTTATTCACGCGACACGTACGGCGATTACACATCATAATAATATCTACGACACTACGTGTGGACACAGCTGTCGATTTGGCAGACGTTTTCATCGGGTATAATACCTACTATATTATTACTATTATTGTTATTGTTATTATTACTAACGGTCGCGCGCCCGAGACGACGGCGGCGGACGTGTTGGTGGTGGTGGTGGTGGCGGTGGCGGTGGCGGTAGTGATGACGTCGGCGAAGATTTGTACGTGGCCGGGGTGGATTCAAAAAAAAAAAAAAAAATCGCAATTCACACGCACGGAAATCGACAATTAATACCATTATCCGTACAATATTTTACACCGTCATTTGTGCGCGCATTAATTCATTAGTAGAAAAAAAAAAAAAAAACGCCTGTGCGCTATTATTATAATAACGTGTATACGCGCGATGGCGACCGATATACGACGCCGATGTGCGCGTTACAATATAATTTACTCTCTCGGAGAACTCGATAGTCGATAATATCGTTATAATACGTGCGTTTTCGGTTAAAATGTAGTTTATAATACCATTAAAAGTGAACACACCAGCGTTATTATATAGTATATACCATTCAAGTACCTACATAATCGACACCGGTCTAAAACGTGTTCAGTACTCGCGGGGTTCGTACACTCGGGCATTGCTTCGTGTCCCTTTTTCTCCGCTTTGTCATTGTTCGCCAGCGCTCGTTTGTAATCCCAAACATTAACACTATAACAGCGTAGACGCTACAACTACTGATATATATATATTATATCAGGCTATACTTATATAATAGCATATCAAATTAATATATTATATTAAACATTTTTTAAACGCTTCGCAGACACTAGGGTGATTTGTAATTTTGCTACTCGAGTCGTTTCTTTCGTCTCGTTGATAATATGTTAACATGACATTGTGAGGAGAACACAGTATTTAAGCCGACGGAAAACGTGGTCGCAAATACATGTTAGTAATTTTGACAACACGTTAAAAAATATACTCGTTCGATTTAAACATGTACGATGTCTACTACATACTACCATTGATTATAAATACTATAGATTGCTCACTGAGCGGTTTTTCGGTGGTCTACAATAAAACTCTCGGTAGATGGCGATAAGAGTCAACAACATTAATAAATTCGTATTTAATGTTTGTCGCTGTCGTTATCGCCGACTGTGGTGAGGGTATACAGGTTTTCAGCGCGGCGTCGGTCGCGGTCGTCGGTGCGATACGCATTTTGTTTCTTATCGCAGTCACTATCTTTTCTCCAGTTACAAATTAAATAATTGAAATATTGATGTTACATCATACACCAAATAATGAATACTTATTTTACTTTTTACTTATTAAACTTTTATTACCTTTTTATTATTTTATTAAATACAAAAAAGAATTATATATACAAATTTATTACAAAAATTAACTGTACATTTTTATTATATTTTAAAACTATTCATTTATTTTGTAGAACACGTAACTTGGCTGCATTTTGGACAGTTCTTCTTCCAAATTTCGCGTTCTCCCACTTACATTCCTTATATAATTTTGTTCTAAATAATAATTCGATTATATAGATGTAGTGGTTAAGGCATTCTGAATTTCGAATGTTGGGGAAGTGTTTATCAATTTTTTCATTGGCCTTTTCCTTCAGTTTAGATATAATTGCTTTAGAGCTATTGATTTTTTTGGAATTTTTTTTCAAAAACGTCTAAACAAATTTTGACTATTTCAAGAAGCAGATTTGACGGAGCCTTAAGTCCTCGAATAGGGTCAACGTGATCAAATGTTTTATACATTAATAACAGAAGTGACTCATCATTTAAATTTGTTTTGCTTAATGTCAAATTGAATTCGCAATCACTACAAACAAATTTATCCAAACATTTTTTTGCTAGATATCCAGAAAAGTAGTATTTATAATCAATGATACTACGTATTCAATTCGATTGTTTCTTTTTGGTTCGTCTAAAATGTCTTTCCGAGTTCGTTTTAATATCTCTCTATGGGCGTCCAAATAATCCACCGAATATATAATTCAATTATAATATAATCATTGCTTATCAGCATCTCTGCCGTTTTATTACATATTTTCATACGACGCGTTTGCATATCACATGTTAGGCAAACTCATATTTTACGCATGTTTTACATGACAATATATTATTATTTATATAATATGCCGTACCTGATATACGTCATAATATCATAACTTTGTATTATAAATATCTCACGATAATATTATATAATCGTAAAAGTATGTATACATTTTGCCTGTAAATAGCTAAATATACGCATAAAGTTTATGCCATAAACAATACATGTGAAAAGATGAATATTATACAATTACGCGATAAAAAAAAAAAAAAACGATCATCATAATTATTGTAATTAATAAAATATATATATGTGTGTGTTTATTGCGTTGTGTTTCAGAAACGACGAACGGGAAATATCCGAGCTGATCAAACAGAAATTGCACTTGAACAAGGAGCCTATGGTGGTGAACGTGTTGGCTGTCCTGCTGGTGTCCGTGCTGATAGTGGTGTCGTACACGGTGCGCCGAGAGTCGCTGAAACGGAGACCCAACAACAAGCCGCTGTACACGGCGACAGTGAGTCCGCTGCGCATAAAGTCCTCGTCGTCGTCTACCGGAAAGTTTGGATCGGGAAAGCAATCGTCACAGCCTCCGGTTTGAGACGTAGCCCCGCACGTGCCGCCATGATTTCTACCGCATCGTTTCTAAACGTTAGAAAATAAAACAAAATACAATTAATAAGTAATAACAAAAGTACAACCACAATACTGTCGTTCGACGACGTATATTATTCATTCAAAGGCCTAGCTTATACAGTGAATTACCATCGAAATTTAACATTCTAAATTCGCATTTCGGATCATCGTGACCGGCCTAATAAGTTTTCATTTTCATTTTTATAAATCTTTATAAGTACCTACACTATAAGTCAATCTACTCGTTGGCCGTGAAATTGCGCAATTAATTTAATCTGTCTCTCAAGCGTGACATCTCGTATTATCTCTGTGTTCCACATTCCTATTTGTCTTCCTATTCCCAAATTTCTTTTCGATTATCATATCTACGTTCCGTATGGTATGTCTTATGTAACGCGAGCAACCGTTGCGAACGACCACCCAACCATCTGAGAAATCTCTCGGATCGAGTGTTTTATATATTATTATGTACGCGTGTTTATATTGTAGTACCTAATTATTTAAACGTAACGTTTTAGACGATACCACTATTCAAATATAATCGTTTTTTTTTTTTTTTCTTTCCTTTTCTTTTCTTTTAAATCATCGCGACGTTACTATTAGAAATTTATGTTTACGACTCTTAATGTCCATACGCGAAACACGCACACTCGCATTTCAACGTGTGCGTGCGTGCGTGTGTGCGCGAGCGCGCACGCGAGTGTATTAGTTGACTAAATTTTAATTATGAAATTTCCTTTTTTATACATATAAATATATATTATATAACAAATATAACCTTATAAACATACCTAATAAGGTCAGGTTATATATTATATATAAATATCGACGACGTATTTGATAAATGTATAGGATTAAGTATAAAATAACTGTAACTACTACGACACACGTTTGTTTAAAATATTACATACTACCAAAAAGTGTCTGCCGGTTGTGCGTGAAAAAACATAAACGGTATGTGTGAAGATTAGAGTAGATTATATATATAATATATATATATTAATAAATTGCAAAAGTTCGACCAAATCTAAAACAATCGCGAGTTTTACACATTATTCGATGTAAAATTATTATATATTATTACTAATTATTATTATAATTAATATTAGCAGTGTGTGTGTGTGTGTGTGTGTGTGTGTGCATTTTTTTTTTTCGAAAAATTTAAATTAATTTTGCTATAAGTTATCATCATCGAAACTAAAATAATATTATTTATACCTAATTATTAATTATTAATGTTTTCGTAATAATTGTATTTGAATTTTTAACAAAACAATATAGAATATTGATTATTTAATAAATATTTATGAGTAGACAAAACAAATAGAGGTTATTATTATTATTATAAATTATAATCATTATCATAAATATATATATATATGTATACATAATATATACGTATTATATATGTGTGTGTGTGTATATATATATATATGTATATATAAATAATGATATAATGTAATAAATATATATTATTGTTTTTGTTATTGATAATTTTTTTTATTATTATTATTATTATTATTATTATTATTACTATTTATATTTCTAATTTATTGTACGTTTTTTGGGGTGTTGTAATTAATTTTATTGAATTTAGCTTTAGATATTAAAAAAAAAAAAAAAACTACTAGAATTTTTACAAAACAAATTATATGCGTATTATACCATTACTAATAGCTACTACAAGTACCGATTTATTATTATTATTATTATTATTATCTAACATATAATTAATATATGTATGTGTATGTATGTATATTTATATCATATATAATGCATACCTATTACTATTAATATTATTATAACTAGTTGTTTTACTACATAATAAATGATAAATACATTTTCAAAATTATCATTTTCGTTCTTTTAGCCAAAGCGACGGTGATTTCATTGAGAAAACTAAACGTCCGCCCCGTCGAGCGTTAATTAATATTATAGTCGTTGGACTTTTGCAATGTCTTGTTTTTGTTTCCGGCCGATTTGTCGCAGACGGAACGTAGAGCTTTGTAATGAGAATTTACGGCGTTGCGAAATAATCTACACTACAAACGAGAAAAAACGTCGTGACATTTACAAGTAATCGAACCACAACAAACAGTATAAACTATAAAACATATTATATAGTTCCATTTATTATATTATAGTAGTATACTTACTACGTTGTTATATACTGTTGTTTACGAACCGAAAGTATTTTTTAGTTTTTACCGGAAATATTTATGTCCGCGAGACGAAATTCGATGTCGTGCTCGAACATATTTTTTTCCATAGTTTATCTACACGACGAGAACATTACTGAAAAGTGTCCAAAGACCGGCCGTGTATAATTTCTCACCTTGAAATATGCTCTGTGAATCTTTTTTGGTATAGATTTATTATATTCAAAAAGCGTTCCAAAGGGAAAAAAAAAACATCGCCGCAAAATCAATCGGTACGTTCTTTGCTTCACCTAGAACCCCGTTGTTCTTTTTCGTATGTTTTATTTAATTTATACAACAATACATCGAATTTGTATTTGTCAACAATAATATTTCGCATAACGTATGGGCGAAAATAATTAGTTTGTTTGCGTGACGATATCCACACTCGAGTACCAACTACTAACAGTACAATATTAAAATAATAACACTTTAATTACGTATTTATTTAATTAAAATTATATTATGTGTGGAAATTCGATTAAACTTTAGAGGCGTTTCAATATTGTTTCGACCAGAGTTATATTTTAATACCCACTCGTATAACTATACACTCGGCACCCATTAATTTATAATAAATAATTTTAAAATCATAACAAATTTAATAGTTTCAATATTACATTAGTTATGACTTTTAATCATAAATATTATTTATTTTATATATATATTTATAATTATATATATTATATTTATAATTACTTGATGTAATTGCATTGTAAAATAATTAAACTATGCGTAGAAATGTATAATAATTATTCAGGTGACTCGAGACCTGTTGAAGGTTACCAGACCCCTGTTGTAAGCCTTCTCTCCGATCTGCTTTTGTGCTATTATAATTTAATTTATTTGTCTTTTAATCTACGTTTACCAATACACACAATTTACAATATAGTCAATATAGCCAATACGTTTAATAATGACATGCATAAATGAAATTACGTAAACACATTAAACTCAATCGGATAAGTAACTAAAAATCGTACTAGGAACATGATTTATCGTTGTGAAAACGAGCCATTTTGCTGTTGATAGTTAAAACTTCGGAATATACAATAACAGAATCGAGACGTCCGTCAAAAGTGCCGTATATAAATCAATCATAAATAATAATATATCATATCGTTTTTCCGATTAGGTTAGTTGAAACGTACAACTCTTTGTGCAATTATTATAAAGCACGTCGTTGTAACATAACAATAATGCAACTATCGTTTAATGTTTTACATTAGATAGCACATGTCATAAACAGTCAGTGACGTTCCCAAGAGGGAGGAGGTTGGGGATTTTGTTTTGCTATTGTAAAAAAAAATCAAACGTTATTCTTTATCGACTATTAACTATTGATTAACACATGCGATGGAATTTGCATGTGAATAACTTAGCAATAATAACTTAGTCTTTGTATTTTGTGTTGTAACTTTTTTAACGTTTACCATTTACAAAAAAAACAAAACTATACATGTCAAATTGGAAATCGATATAAAAAAATTTCCGATATTTTTATAACATTTTTTAGTCAAATTAGCTTCTGAAAATGAATAACAATTTGTGAATCAGTAAATTTATAATTTTTCCGAGCCCATATCTCTCTCAATCCACCCCGTGGAAACGATGAATGTATTACTATGTGTGTGTGTGTGTGTGTGTGTGTGTGTGTGTGTGAATTAATTTTTTTTTTTGAATGTCATTGATTTCGAAAACATACTGTGCGCCTAAATTCTAGATTTTCGTTTAGATAGAGCTTGTAAGAACAAAAGACGATTTGTGTAAATCGTATTGTTGCCCATTACAAGAAATTTCTATTGATTTTTCAATCTATTAAATATTTTAAGAGTATGTGCTTAGTAATAAAATGTCTTGGTCATTTCGTTTTATTAAAAACGAAATTATATACATTTTGATATAGGGGAAATAATGAAATGAGTATTTATTATGCCAATAACTGAATTACACTTGACGTATTGTTAATTAGGTGCGATATAAATGATATTATAATGATTTGTTTTAGGTATGTGTAAATCGTAAATGTTTACGATATTTCACAACGTACATATTTATTGTTTGAAAATCGACAGGAAAAAGTCTGCGAGTATAATTTAATGGGCCTAGGCGTTATTTAGTTCAACGGTGGATGAGATCCGACGAGCGAAAAAAAATTGGTAATACCATTGATTATAAATACTAGTATTAATACGTATGTAATATCATTGATTATATATTATTAGTAAGCTTAGGGACTTGTAGCTCTAAAAACTACCAAAATATGCATAAAAAATGACCAAATATGCACCTAAAAATGACCGAATATGCACTAAGATATGCCCCAAAAAAAAAAACTAGGTATAACAAATATGTGATAAAATTAAATATTTATTTTATTATCGAAACTCGAATTGAAAATTATTCGATAAATTAAATTTTTTAAAGGTAATCGTTATTAAATAACTATTGTCTGTCGATACGGCCGTAACGGGTCATCGTATTTTCAAAGATTATTTTATACCTGCACAAAAATTATAACGAGATATCAATGGTAGTTTGTAGATTGCATATTATTGGTAGCATATATTTTTTTCGGTCGGTCGAAATATGTAAATATAGTTTTTAATAATTTGAAATTTGTCAAAATATGCAAAATAAGCACAACAATATTTTAGAATAAGCAAACAAAAGTATGCGAATGCTAGAAGTCCTTAAACCTAATATTATTATCATTATCAATAATCGACGATAATATGTACCTTTTTTTAATATGTTAGATTTCGTTTTTTTGTGCTACGCGTTACTCTTAGCTACAACGAAAACGGTCGAATACAGACTGTTAAAAAAAATCTAATGAAAAAATAAAGAAAAAATAAAGTGTCCTTGAATATTATTCAGACGAGCGTTTCTCGTTCGAAGGTTCTCGATAGAACCCGGTTCCCGATGGTAGAGACGGGGAAAAAAAAAAAAAAACAAAACGTTCTCCGCGTAGTCTCGTCCGTCTTGATCGTCACACGTCGATGATTTTGTGATTTTTAACGCGCTCGATTTCCAACGAAAAATATCATCGGAACGTGTGCGTGTGTCTCATGCCGGTCAGGTCGTCGACCCGACTGGGCGATCGAGAGGACCGCGCCAAAAACGTGTTCAAAACGAACAGCTAATAATTAATTATTTAACGTGGAAAAATCTTTTTTTCGCGCGTTTCTCGGACTTTTAAAAAAAAAAAACGTTTGAGATTGTATTTTTCGTTACGTAATATCCGGTCGTATTAAAGGTACGGTGTCCAATGCGCGACCGGTCGCCGCGACAGGTCGCGACCGCAACTGCAACGCGCGACACATAATTTGCCGTCGCGACCCGCCACAATACTGCGACGAGAGCAGTGTAGCGCGACCGGTCGCGGCGACAATATGCAATCCGTAGTGTTTTCACCACAAGAAGATGAACTTTTTATTGAATCCAATTCTGTTGAAACAATTCTGTGTAGAGCTTCGACGTAGTAGGAACACAGGATCACAATTTCATATAATCTATTCGATATAAAATTGTGATCCAGTGTATTTATTAATAAAAAAACTTGTAGAATAAACTACATGGGCAGATAAAATAAATAAGTTAGTATATAAAATATATGATATGAATATTATATAACATTCAATATATAATATATGATTTTCCCAATATTTAGATATAAACAATTCCAAGTAAAACAGATCTGGTTTTTACATTTTGTGTTATTAAAATATACTATAATAATAATAATAATAATAATAATGATAATAATGATAATAATAAAATTTTCATAATTTCAATCAAATTAAATCAAATTAAAAAAAAATTTGACGGATATCCACTATGGGCCCTTCGACACTCGGTGGGCCCCAGTGGTCTGCACCGCCTGCACCTATGATTTTTACGGCACTGGACACCAGTAATATGGGAAACGCATATAATCGGTAAAGCGCGACCGGTCGCGGCGACCGGTCGCGGCGACAGGTCGCGCATAGGACACCGTACCTTGACACGAGCCGCGCCGCGCAACACTGATCCCACGGCGCGTGTATTGTACCGCGCTGTACCACGCCACGCGCCGTGGCACCCCTGCTTTACTACGAAAACGCGTCGAAAAGATCGCACGAATCGCGCGAAATCCGGTACAGAAAGCACGGAGAACCGGGTCGGCCGCGCATGCAGATGGCGCGCCCGTCGCACGCGTTACCCTGTCATCGCCGGCGTAGCGCCTCGCCGCGGGCGGCCCCGCCCCCCGGTCGCTCCAAGTCGATTGTTCAAAAATCGATTAGAGTCGATTGTTCGGAAAATCGATTGTTTGAAAAATGAATTCGAACGAAATTAAATACGCTGTTCTCTAAAATTCGCGATTGAACAACATATTATAGTAAAAAAACGGACGACGTAATATTTACATACCATACGGACGTTTTTTTTTTGCATTTCATTTCATTCGTTGTCATAATATTCGGTCTCGTTAGTTTGCCTAAATTGTTGGTAAAAATACGTTGTTCACGCATTTGAATTTCACAATCACATGTGTACACATCATACGAGCCGATGTAAAATAGCATTTCGACTTTTAGCAGTTCGCGTTCGTTTGTTGTTTTTTCAGGTTTTTTTTCCCCGTCTCGTCCGCCCCCGCAACAAACCGCCGGACAACGCGCGCGTGCAATTATTATTTATGACCATTATTACTACTACTATAAAGTTATTGATCCGACTCGGCGGCGGCGGCGGCGGCGACACGGCCCTCTACGTTGGCCACACTGTGCAAAAAAAGCTTTTGTTGATACCGCCGACGCCACGAAATCCGCCGCCGCCGCCGCCGCCGCCGGTAACGAGCACACACGACCCACATTGTCCAATATCCGTACTGGACGCCATTTTGAGTCACACACCGAATTGTGCAGCGTCTCTCGCGTGTCGCTGCTATTATTCAAATTTTCTCTTTTTTATCTCCATTTTCGTTTGGCCATTGAATTTCCCCAGTCCTCTCTCGTACCCGTCGTTCTCCCGTTTTCTCGTGTTCGCTCGCTCTACCGTATTTTCCCTCGTGAATCACGCTTTTTCGATCCGTCGATACGAGCATTCCTACATAACCCTCAGTTATCGAATTTCTCACGAAACATTCAATGGCATACAATCGACGAAGTGGCGGCGGCGGCGGGTACGGCGGCTACGGCAGCGGCGGCGGCGGCGGCCGATACAACGGCGGCGGTGGTTATCGGGCCGGTGCTGCTGGCACCGTCAATCCGTGGCAATCTGGCTCCGTAGGCCCTATGTCTCGGCAACCTCAGCAAGGCGGACCTCCGCCGGCCCAATTGGCCATGGCCAGTAACATAATCAGCAAGCTGTTAACGTCATCTAATTCAATGGTAAGTTTTGTCTTTTAACAAATCCCTTTTTGTTCGATCGTACACTCTTGAGTGATCAATTTGTCATAGGTCACATCTAGTGTCATGATCTTAGAAAAAGTATAGGGATTATATGACTTACGCCACTATGGCTTTAACCCACTCAAATGTACTACATATATCATACATAGTTACATAAGTCTGTAACTGGAAAAAAAAGTGACTACAATATGTTTTAGATGTGTTGTTATCCTAAATATAATAATGTAGTAGTATATTGAAATTTGATAAATGTTTTATTATAAATAAATATAGTTGTATTGAATATTCCATTAGATAAAATATATTTACAATCCAAAGTATAATATTGTAGTGCAGTGGTTCCCAAACTTTTTTTTCCGCGGTGCCCTTTTTTGGAACAAATTTAGCCGCGGTGCCCTATTTTGGACCAAATTGAACCGTGGTGCCCTTCTCTGGGAATAACACGAAAGACAGAACAAAAAAAAATACTAATTAATAGCCAATTTTATTGATTTTATTAAACCTAATACAATCTAAGCATTCTGAGCCAAGTACACAACTAACTTAATTATATTATAAATTTATGCATTTTTAAACTTCAAAATGAAAAAAAACATACATATATTTTAAACTATTTGTAATGGGCCGTAGAACGCGGTGCACAGTTTGGGAACCACTGTTGTAGTGGTATATTGAAATTTGATAAAATGTTTTTTATAAATAAATATAGTTGTATTGAATATTCTATTAGATAAAATATATGTACAATCTATACTTAAATATTATATTATGTACAATAAGTAAATTTTTTTGGGCATTAGGGATATTTATATTACTTGGGTACTTTTTTAAGGTCACCTGATCTAACACCATTAGACTTTTTTTTATGTGGCCATTTAAAGACTGTAGTTTATGCAGATCCACCAGCAAACTTACAGGATTTAAAAAATAAAATAACGGTAGCGTGCAGACAATTAACATTAGAACAAATTTTGGCAGCAACCTATAGAGAAGTGAGTCGTCGACTGGAATTGTGTTTAAAAAAAAAGGAGGAAATTTTGAACTTTTTATTTAATTTCCTACTTCACATTCTTAATTTAAATCTATGAAAAAATCACTCAATGTGTAATGTTTTTGGTAAAATCAAAAAAATTTAATTATTTTAAAATTTCAAAAAAAGCTGTAACTCATTCAATTTTAGGTTTAGAACTATGGTCAATGGATCAAAATTACTTAGAATAAAATAATCTATCCATATCCGGTGACAAAAATAGGTGTTGCAATTAAAAAAAAAAAATTTGTATTGTGTGTGCGCACACTACAAGAGTTAAAAATTTGAAATTTGTCCTTAAATGTGTTCAATTTTAGGTTTAGAACTATGGTCAATGGACCAAATTACTTAGAATAAAATAATCTATCCATATCCGGTGACAAAAATAGGTGTTGCAATTAAAAAAAAAAAATTTGTATTGTGTGTGCGCACACTACAAGAGTTAAAAATTTGAAATTTGTCCTTAAATGTGTTCAATTTTAGGTTTAGAACTATGGTCAATGGACCAAATTACTTAGAATAAAATAATCTATCCATATCCGGTGACAAAAATAGGTGTTGCAATTAAAAAAAAAAAATTTGTATTGTGTATGCGCATACTACAAGAGTTAAAAATTTGAAATTTGTCCTTAAATGTGTACTTCAGTACCCCTTAGCTATTGCAGCAAACTGTATTTCAATCTAAGATTATCGGGCTGAGATATTTAGTGGTACATTTAAAACGGGACACACTGTATATTGCTTTGGTTTTTTTTTTCTTGTTCATGGAGTCTCTAGACTTATTTTTTTTAGCCTTCGGGTGGGATTTCCTTGAATAGGTAAGGAGGAAATTTGGGAAATTAGATGATTTTAGAAGGCAGAGATGGAGACATTGTGTTCATTCTTATTGAATATAAAAATGATTCAACTATTAAAACCATTACAGTTATGACTATAATAGTATCGGCTAAAATTAACAAGTGTGTTAATTATTGTAGTTAATGTAAATTTGGAAAATATTAGTATAGTAGTAAAATTAATAAAAACAAACGCATGGTCTTAAATAGCTTTATTGAAAATGAATAGCTCATTATCAACAATTAGCAAGGATAAAAACAAAATAAATTGTATATTTGTTCACATTTATACTGAATAAAATTTTATTTTGAACTGCTTGAAAAAAAATAAATAGTTGCAATTAAAATTTTTATTCTACTTAGGTACCTTCTTCATGATATTTAGAATATATCAATCATAATTAATAGAGTAGGTATTAGTTATACTTTTTTTTAGTTACGAATCTCCACCTCTTGACTTTCTTGGGCATGCCACTGATCACGATATTGTATATTGATTAAAATAGTTATTCGGGAACTGTTATTACCAGGATTCGGATTTTACAGCACCAAAAATTCTAAAATACGCGCTATAATATGACGAAAAAAACCGTAAAATAAGCCCTAAAAATAGCAAAAAAAATATTACAATTGATGGTATATTATAGAATCTACAATCATATGGAACAATAACAGATAAGAATGTATAAATGAATAAATATTTCGATATCGCCGGGCTATTTAAAAAGAGATTATGACATGTTAAATAATATCGTATTATTTATCAATTTTCAATATGAAACGAAAATGTGGGAATTTTTCTTATGGATTCACGTAAATTAATACTATTTGTCATTCAATATAAACGAGATTTATGAAAAATACAAATTAAAACACGTTGACCGCCATGACGTTATTCATAATGTTACATCAATTCGCCATGAGATCTCATTCGAAATCTCAACCAAATTCAAAATCTGGGTATTGTGATCTCAAACGAAATCTCACTGTTGGATTTTTTTGATAGCCGAGAGCTCGTCGGGAATCTACCTTATCAGTATTTTTATATCAGATTTGAAATCTACAGTGCTACCACTTTATTATGGTGCAGTTAGCCCGTACATGGCGTTTTTCATTTTTGTTTTATGATAATTTAAAGTTATCAATTGATTTACTTCTGTAAATTCTGGTTTTATAACCGTATACCGTAGAGAAATTACTCTATGCCGTATACAAAAACCATTGGGCACGAACTTACTATCGTAGTGAACGATATAACATAAGATCTCATGAAACATTTTTTGGATTGAGATTCCATTTTAGATCTCATATGAAGTTATTTTATCTATGAGATTTCATTTGAGATCTCATGGTGATAGAACAATAATTAATTGTTTAGAGGGTTACATCCTACGGCCATGAGATCCTTTTTGGGATCTCAGCATAAATTTACTTGAAACTGTACAATTTTGTATGGAACAATAATTAAATAGGAACTGCAAACATTGAAAGCAAAATAACAAAATTTTTCCAAATTTTTTTTTTTGAGTATACATGGAAATATCACCTTGGCGGTCTAGACAAAGTTAGGTGAGATCTCATGGCGGTCAACGTGTTAAAGCGTTGAATTAAGAATATTAGCAAAAAATAGCAATAAAAATCTAAAATTCTTCAAATATGCAATAAATAGCAAAATTTCATGTTAAGAAGTCCCATGCATAAAACAAATGTTTAGTCCACTCTGCTGTTTTTATCTCTATCCTATAATAAGTAGCAAATGCTATGAAATCCGAATCCTGGTTATTACTAATCAGTAATCATGAATTTATTTAATTCTTTTGATCCTATACATTTCTTTATTATTATTATTTTTTAAGGCCGGTGGTGGGTATGGTAGTCCCAATCGAAGTGCAAATTGGGGCAATAGTGGTCCTAGAATGTCACATATGGGAATGCGTCGACAAGAAGGTCCCGGAACATTCAACAAAGATAACAGAGTATGAATCAGTTAAATCATTATTCATGTACAAAATTGTATTTATAAATTTATTATTAATAGCGTCGTGGTGGTGACCCACATAGATTTTCTGGACGTAAAACAACTGGAGGACCAAAAGATGCGGAAAAGCGTAAATCAACTGGAAAAGTTAATGATGAAAATAAAAAAGGGTAATAGGATTTTTTTGAATTTTATTTAAATATACCAAATTATAATACTAATTAAATTAAATAACCAAAGAACAATAACTTAATTCTATGTTGATATAATATCTATAATCAATCTCTTTTACTAAACTTTTATTCCTCTATGTAAAAATAATTTTCATTTATATCCAGACATTTAATTTTATATTCAGTGTGCGTTCTTTACACCATGATAATGAATTTCATTTGAATACGGTCATAAACAATATTAGCATTCTTTTATTATAATACTCCCTGCAAAACCTATTTCTTTTTATTTTAATGTATTTAATAATACTTTATCATTTTATGAGTACCACTAAACTTTATTTATTTTGTTTTATATTATTTAACAATAAATATCTAATGATAATTTATCAATTTGGAATAAAATGTTGAAAATTATATCTATAATTTAGGCAAAATGAGCGGGAAAGAACCAAGGAGCAATTGGATGCTGATAAAAAAGCGTCGTATGTTGGTGTTCCTTCAGCAGTACTTTATTGCCACGTATGTTCCAAACATATGTGGGATTCTGAGGTATAATTTTCACACTCTATGGTATATACCTACATTGGTTGTTAATTCATTTGATATTGTTTTAGTCTTTTGAAAAACACGTACGGGGTAGACCTCATGAATTGATGATGACTTATTTAGATGAAGCATACAGGATGCGTGTCGATTTCATGAGACATCAAATCAAAGCTGTAGAAAACCAAAGGGAAATTGACTTGGAGCGTGTTACGAACAACAAGCATAAATCTAATACTGGAAATAAAAATTCAGGTGGCAACGCGAACGCTTCCAAACCACTTTTACGTAGTTATTGCCCTATGTGTGATGTACGTTTTTACGGTCCACTTACAGGACATAGGAAAAGTGATCGACATCGGGTATGTATTATTTCAATGTGTAAAGATCATATTGAGAAATTTTTACTGTAATTTCATAGAAACTTAAACAATTTTTACATCCTGAATGCAAATTATGTGATGCATTATTCCATACAAGACTTGAAATGGATGAACATAAGCTTACTTCTGGACATTTAAGGGTAATTCAAAAATATATCAAACTTGATAAAATGTCCTAATTGTAATTTTGCTAAATTTAGAAAGTGGCTGTGTTGCGCAATGTGGAACATCCTCATTTAAAAGATGACGAGTTTGATTTAATCGACATGATTAAAATTGAAGGCAAAATATTTCAATTACCATTATCATTGGACGTTTTTGACTTGTTGATTTTAAACTAAATTTTTTTGTTTTATATGAGTAGAAGAAGAACAGCAAGATCATGATCAGATTCCTGTAGCAAAAAAATATGAAATGCTTGGTGATCGTGATGCAACCAAATTAAAATTAGAATTGGAAGGTGGCAGTAATGAAAAACATCGTAATGAAAAGAAAAATTCTTCTATTTCTGAAACTAATGTGGCTGCTGATGCAGCTACTACAGCTGATGAAGAAAAAATAGTAGACGAAGATAATGAACTAAAAGACGAAGACAAAATGGAAACATCTGATATAGTAGCTGAAGCTGAAGAATCAGCAGAAGATGGCACTCTCAATCAATCTATAAAAGATGAAAATTCCAAATTAGATTCATCCGGTGTTAAAGACAACCTAGTTGCTGCGTATGATCCGAATGTAGCTATTGGTAATAAATAGTACTCACGATTTTGACCGAGTATTAACCTACATATGTGTGAAAGTATCTAAAATACTGATTTACACGTGTAAATTAAGTCCAGGTATCGGTTACGCCTGTAATTTAAAAAATATTTTTTTCAATGGCACTCTCCCTTTTTTTTAGTTTAAATTAGAATTACTAGTAATTATTTCAATCATTTTTGTCCCATAAAGTTTTGCTCTATCTTGAAAATTGACTCTTTGAGAGTAAGTAAAAGTTTTGATTTATTTCATTTGTTTTTATCGTATTTTTCAACAGTCTACATAATATGGTTTAACAAAGTTTCAATCGTGTGAATAGTTATTATGTATTAGTTGAGTACATTATTCACACGCTTTAATTAACGTAAAAAATTAATGTAAAAAATAGTTATTGTTTTTATTTATTTAATAAATTTTACTTTTAAATTAGAGTGTCCATAAGATAATTTTAACATAATATTTAGTGCGTTAATTCTAATAATAGTTTGTTTTTTTATTAGGAAAAGAATTGCTGATTGATTCTAAAGGATTTGTGTGCAGACTATGCAATTGTTTCTTAATTGACGAACAACGTGTTTCAATTCACTGTCAAACTGCTGCACATTATATAAATTATACTACCATGACAAAAATGAAAGAAGCTGCTGCGGGAGGTAATAAGAAGCGAGGTATTGAGCAATTGGATGATGATAATTCAGAAAAAACTGAAGCTAAGGAGAATGAAAACGGAGTCGTCAAACCTGATGAAGCTGAAAAAGAACCTGAAACTATCACTAATGCCGAGGTAAATTCAAAATACTATAATTTTTCAACTGTTATTCAAGTGAAAATAAATTTCTATATAAATGTAATTGAACAATTTAGGAACCTGCTGTGAAACGTATCAAATTGGAAGAAACTGTACTTGAAATTGCAAAAATTGAAGTCGAGACCAAAGAAGTTATGGATACCAATGAAATTAAAGAAGAAGTCAAAGAAGTACTGCCAGAAACAGTTAAGGTTGTTGCACCACCTGTTGTTGAAGAAAAGCCTGCTGAAGTTGCAGCACCAGTTGCACCACCAGTTGCACCGCCGACACCCACTAGAGGACGTGGTGGTGGAAGAGGACGTGGTGGAAGAGGTGGAGTAGCTAGACGTGGAGTAAGACGTTAAATATTTCAATAAACATTTCTAAATTCAGCTGCGATTTAAACATAGTAGTTTAATTTGAATTATACATTTTTATTTCTATTATTCATTTTCATGTTTTAAAAAGTGTCTTTAGGATAATCAATTCAGTAAAATATTTTTTTCAATTTTAATTTTCAATACTGTAATGTTTTTTGCACCTATTATTATTTTTAGAATTTCAATTTTTAGATATTAAGTTCAGTGCAGTTGCTATAATACTAATTAATTTAATTAATCTAATGAATTTAATACATTATGTGGTTGTAAGTTGTCTTACTTTAAGTATACAAAATAATCATATCTAGTAATGATTTGGATTAATCATTATCAATAATCAAGATAATCTAAAATTATAAATTTAAATGACAAAATAATTATAATTACGAATAAGACTTTTTTACGTTTAATATACATACATGTTTGAGTAATAAATATGATTTTAATATAAATGCTAGAAGTTTTAGTTTAAAAAATAATTCTATTCTTATTACAAAGAAAATAATTTATTTATTTATGGAATACGTATTGTCTTAATTAGGACTCGGAAGTTGATGACCCAAAAAAACCTTTTAAAATGACTTCAAAAAGTACGGCTAAATGATCTAAAAATAATGGAAAATGACTGCAAAAAATGTTACACAAATGTGTTACACCGTTTTTTTTTCATTCTAATATAATCTAATATATATAATTCTAATAAAAATTTTTTTATATTTTAAGTTTGAAATATTACGTATCCAGGGGTGTTTTAGAACACCCCAGTGCTATAAAAGTGATAATAAATAATATTTTATGTTAGCTACAATGTTTAGCCTCATGGTACCTTCCTAAAATATAATATATTATACTATTCTATCACGAAAACAACAATATTGATACAATATGAATTATGATAACATTGTAAACAGCTCTTTGCCCGCCGCGGACTCTGTAATTATTTACAACCAGACCGCTGCCCACGGCGGGCAGCGTTGCCGGCGTTATATTTAACCACGTATCAGTGCCGCAACAATTGGGTGTGCAAGGTGTGCGATGCACACGGGCCTCCTGTTCTTAGGGGCCTCCCAAACCATAAGCTAAAAATTGAAGATTGTCCGTTTCAAAATGAATTTAGCCTATATTGGTATTCTTTACTTCCTCGTGGCTAGTACCTCGAAAGTTTTTTGATTTTTTTGTAATTGTTTTCAATGAATTTATTATTAGCATAAGTAGATGATAATTAATATCATGCAAGATATTCATTGGATCTGTAAAAAATTCGGTTTTATAGTAAACGGATATTGATGATATTATTAATTTGGGTCCTCTAAATAAATCCTTGCACACGGGCCTCAGAATTCATAATTTCGGCACTGACCACGTTGACGCAATCAAAGATAATACAGTGCCCGCAGCGGGCAGCGCGGGCTGCCCGCGTTCTGTTTGACTGAGCCTTAAATGCACGTCTTAGAAAACGTTGCTATATTTTAGAAAAAATAATTTTAAATGTAGGAACATAATTTTTAAAATGCTTGGTTTTATTAATAGAAGAACGATAAATTTTATAAATTCCAATGCCTTAAAAATTTTATATTTTTCCCTGGTTAGGTCTCATCTTGAGTTCGGATCAATTGTTTGGTCACCACATTATTTTTCATATACCAGTCTAATCGAAAATGTTCAGTATAAGTTTCTAAGACTATTTTGCTTTAAATTAAATATACCCATCACAAGAGAATCATATAAATTGCAAATTTCCCAATTGGGGATCGCGTCTTGTGAATTGAGGAGAAAGGTGGCAGATATTATGTTCGTATATGACTTATTAAATGGCCTTATTATTTCTCCAGAATTATTATCTCGCATTGGTCTTAATGTACAATCTCGAGTATTAAGAAAAGCCAATTTTTTTCATATTTCTCTTTCAAAAAATAACTACACCTCTACCTCGTTTTTTCCCAGAGCTCTGCTTTTGGCAAACAGTATAACAGATTATGTTGATTTTTTTTATATTTTTTTTATACGTCGCGTTTTGTATTGTCGTATACGCCGCAACAGGATGTCCTATTACAATTAAAGCATAAACCAATATGTGTCCTATTATTAATATCAGCACATTTTGGTTCCCATAGAACATTTAGTTATTGTCTAGTAATGCTAACTAATTCTGTTGTCTAATATTACAAATTGTTTTTTATAAGTTTATATAAATTGCTTAATACTACAGTATTCAAACAAAATGTATATTATGCTCTAAATTTAAATTCTATTGTTTAACCATTTTTAATATTAATTCATTTTTGTTAATTTTTTTCTTATTTTTTTTTTCTTATTCAGTTATCTGTTGTTAAATTTATATCATCATTGTCAATTAATTATTTTACTGTACTTATATTTTTTTTTTAACTACTAAAGCAGCGGTTCTCAAACTGTGCTCCGCGGAGCCCTAGGGCTCCGCAAGAGTAGTCTAGGGGCTCCGTGGCTCCCTGGGCATATCTATATATATAAAAATGGAGACAAAAAATTGGAAATTGAATCAGTTGAGAACGGCTGGGCCGATTTGGCTCAAATTTTTTTTAAATGATAGAGAATGTCGGGGAGCGGGTTTATAGCATAAATTATGGAGAAAATTAACCCTAAGGGGGTTAAAAGGGGTATAAAGGGTGAAACTAGAAAAATTCGCCTGGCTGGAACTGCTGGAGCTTTGAGTATTAAATTTGGGCAGCAGTTTCGTTTTATATAGTGGAGACCCCATTGGAAAGGATTTTTCGAAATTCGACACCTACCGGAGTTAAAAGGGGTAAAAGGGGTAAAAATGAAAAAAAAAACTGATAAAATAAAAAGTTATACTGCACACGGGCGAAGCCGGGTTATTCAGCTAGTTTGTATTAATTCGATTCAAATTATTAAATTATTATCATATTTCTTAGTTACATTTTTAATTTTTATATTAATTATATTCAATTGTATTTGGACAGTACCAATACGTATTATTTTAAACGTTTAAACTATTTATAAATACACATATATTATTTTGTGTCATAGTCAAAATGAGATCAGATAAAAGTCGGGTTTTTCGATCATTTGACATATTGTACGATAATTTAGTTAATTTTTTAAATAAAAAGCAATAATCATTTACAATTGACATCGTTTTTTATGAACTATTGTTGTCTCAAATAGACATTTCTGATTTTTGGGGCTCCGTAATTTTTTTTAGGAACATATAAGGGCTCCGCGAACAAAAAAGTTTGAGAACCACTGTACTAAAGGGTAATACCCGTTTATTATACAAATCAATAAAAAAAAATAAAATAAAATAATCAATGAGAAATGAAGCCAATAAATCTAAAATAAAAATTGTGTATAATTTCATTAGACCGTCTAAATCGGATTTTTAGCTTGATAGATTAATGTCTCTACAGCAATTAAAAAAAAATGAAATGCAAAAAAACATCAGCTTTCGAGCCCTAGTCATAATATAAGTTTTTGACCATTTAAACAATTTAGTAGTAGTAATAGTATTAGTAGTAGTAGTAGTAGTAGTCGTGGCTAAATTAAAATTAGTTATAAGAGTTTCTAACATTTTGAATGTTTAAAACATTTTTTTTCAATAAATAATTAACTGGTTCTACCCAATTGCAAGTCAATAATAATATAATGAATAAATTTGTATATTTGTGTGTTTGTTTTTATTAATCACAGGAAGCTCCTGCTGTTTTCAACATTTTCCTCGGTTTAAATTCGAAATATTCTAAAAAAAAATTTGTCGGATGGGATGAGTGCAGCTGGTTTGTGCGAACGAGAAATTGGAGATTGAACTGCATAGGGATTGATAAAACCCGTTGTAGACCATTATATTTGTCTCGATAAATGTAGTTAATGTTGTATGTACTAACCAAGTAGTTGATACGATATCCCGATTTTAGCCAAAGCTACATTTGGCTCTGGGCCTGGGTCATCGGAGGGACCACTCTAGCCTACTCTTTTGCGGCGTGGTACGGTTGACCGTGTCGGGGAGTATTGTTTCTCGAGGATCAGGTGGGTTCGACGGATTCGAGGTATGGTGTGGATTCCCCTCCTATGGTAACAACTAGGTTTTAAGTTAATGTGTTGGTGAGTTAACCCAGGACAATTCGCCCCACCCACTGTTTTAGCTCCCCAGCCAGCCAGTAGTGGGCCGCAAGTAGTTGACAACTAATACAGTAAGTACACTACTTAATGTTAACAATTTATACTTGTACAGTTTTACTCTAACTGATAGTCAAAAAATTTCAAGATAATAGTATAATCAGAATTCAAAGAAGTATTGCTTGATTTTTCGGTTAAATATATTTTTTAGACCTTATCTCCTTTCCAAAAAAATTATTAATTTCAAAGCTTAAAAATTTATATTAATGTTAATAATTATAATTGTTTTCTATTACTTATGCTCAAAATGAAAGCCAATACTACAGCAAAATAGGTTAAAGCAAATAGCCAAGAGACAAAAAAAATTATATTCAAAGCGATTTCCTTTAATGTTTTTAAACGAATTTAGATTCCATATTATATTACCATACCATATAGTTGGGATTGTCGACGTAAAGATTTTACTCAATGCGTTTAGATTCATACTAGCCAATATTAAAAGAAAAAAAAGCTACCAAAATGTAAACACTTTATTCATGAAAATTTATTAATTCATTTGGGAATCCATTACGTTTATTGTTTAAAATACGTTTTAAACCGAAAATTCAGCATACTCGCAGAGTGAGTTTTCCTAACTTGTTTATTGGTTAAATTTTATCTTATATATTATCCAGTTTTATGCGTGGACATTACTATAGTATTAGAACAATGGTTTCACATATTTACCGTATGGAAATTGTGGTTCGTTCGATGCCGATTCCAATATCAAGGTTAACAAGGTTGACGGTAGGTACGTATTGATTTATTAAGATTACAATATCGAAATTTTTTTTCCAAACACTCGTTCAAGGTTTTCGATTGTTTGATTTAATTTGTTTCGTATGCGGTTTTCGATTTCTTTTACTCGTGTCGTCCACGATCGATCGACGGTCTCGAGTAACAAACGGGTACGTGGAAAACGGTAATCGAATCGGACAAAAAAACAATAAAAAACACTGCGCGCAAATAAAAACAGAATTTATGTTCGGAAAAAAAACACAAACGTCGATTCGTGTGTAATTTCACAACCCGAAGACCGCCGCGGATAAAATCGATTCGAATCGGCCCTCGGCCGACACATTTTCGGACGGAAAAAAACGAGCGGATACAGCAGCAGGGCTGTACGTACTGACGAGTATTTTTGTCGTCGAATTGGATATCTATAGCGTGAAATATAATTTTTACTTATTGAGACGTGATAATACGATACATTCGAAATCTGTCGCCGTCGTTCGAAATTTGATAACGCGACGTAATATCGTTGTTCGCGTTATCTGCGGCGCGGACAGAACATTATCACAGATCGGACGAAACGATAATAATAATGTGTGTCGTTTGCGCACGACGACGACGACGCCGCGCGAGAATGAGCAAACGCACTATCGTCGACACGATCGATCAAAGGTGAAACTACAAATAATGATATCTCGTCAAAATGTGGTCTTGATTACGGCGGTCGTTGCCCGCGGGGGATTCCTTTGTGTACGAGCCGCCGCCGCGGCGGCGGCGGCTTTGAACAGGGCGAAAGGTAACGAGCAAATCATCATGGAAGTGAATACAAAACGATTTTACGATAACGCTATCAATTGACAAAACGTCTACAACAAAAAAAAAAAAGTTTACGAGTCGTGTCCGTATGCTGCGAAAAAAGCAGCGATGTCGCGAAGCTCCGTGCGAAACCGAGTTGAAATTAATGCCGTAATTACGTGGTTTTTTTTTTTTTCTTCTCGTTTCGCGTCCTCGTCGCGTTAAATGAACGGGCGCCATGCATTGTTGACCGACCGTTCCGTTTTTACCGCAACGCAGTGTACGCGTAATGGCCTCGTCGAGTTCGTCGTCGCCGCTGGAAGACTTGGAAACTCAATTGGAAATGTTCGTAGAAAACGTACGGCAAATACGAATTATAGTGGCCGATTTTCAACCCCAAGGGCAGACGGTGTTAAACCAAAAAATGTACGTATTGATTGAAATGCGTATCCTAAGCGCATTGGGAATTAAATAAAAAAAAATAAAAAAAATTATAATAAAAAAAAGTTCGAGCAATAATAATTATATAACTATTAAAATTATTTGGCATGTAGACAAAACGCTGTCACCGGTCTACAAGAAATTAATAAATTAAAATCCAACGTTCAAGACATACATGTACCCCTAGAAGTATTTGAGTGAGTACAATTTATTCTCTGATTCAGAGTATTTACATGATACATACACACCGTAGGGCTTGGATTTAAATGTGCACGAAAAGTTCTTAATTAACCAATGCAAATACATTTTTACATGTTTAATAATTAAATAACACTAAAATAATTTTATATCATATTCATTCCATAGTTTTTAGCTTTTTTCTTTTTTTTTTTTTTGGCTATAAATTTTTTGTTTATCGATTACATAGTACTCCACTTAAATCTATGTTCAAAGCATTTTTTTATTACATATAAATCCAAGTAATTAACACAGTTTTTGATATTTATTTTCATTTGATTATTTTTTACATATTTCTCAGGTATATTGATAGGGGACGTAACCCTCAACTTTATACTAAAGATTGTATTGAAAAAGCACTACATAAAAACGAACAAGTCAAAGGAAAAATTGATGCTTTAAAAAAATTCAAAGCCAATGTGCTAACTGATTTGGGGCAAACATTCCCAAATGAACTTAATAAATACAGAGCGTTGCGTAGCAATTGTTACGGAACTAGTAGCGTTGTAGCACCGCCACCACCTCCACCATTGAACATGTTATCATCAGTTTCTTCATTAGGAGGACCAAGTCCCCAACAATCAAATTTATCAATTCAACAACAACAGCAGCAGCAATTAAATAACTCGTCATCTGTTGTGACTTCTGTCTCATCTTGTATGAATAATTCTACACAGCAGCCTAATACCCCAAATATTTCATCATTATTAGGTTGTGACGGTGTTTCTACAGTATCTGCAGGTAGTAATAGTAATAATATTGGAGGTCCTCAAGGTAATCAATAAGTAATATTTTTGTATCTCTTTGGTTATTCATGTAAATAATATAATCAATAAGTTATAACATAATGTCTATATTTAATAACTTTACTTGATTTTATAATTGGTTAGTGTTTTGATTTATAAACTTCTTAAAATTAATGAAGTAATAATTTTGTCTCTAGTCTTAACCTTATTGTCTAAAATATCATTTATTTTTTTAAATTAGTAAAAAATATTCATTGGTTTTTTTTCTTTAAAGATAATACCTAATATGTGATGGCATACAAAATAACATAACGTTTCGAATAAAAACATTCGCAACACAGATAATTCAAATTATTTAGTGGTTTCTTAATATTTAAAAATAATACAGGAAACAATTATGTTTGCTGTAGCCAGTTTTTAACTCAATGTTTTCTATTGTAATGTTGATTTTGGTTTACTTTGAAATACATAGTTAAATGGTTTAAACTAGGGATGGTAAACCTTAATACAAAATTTGTTTGGGTCGTCGTCTCGATTTAAAATTAAAATAAACCTTCAATTGACTCGGATCTTAAATGCATAATAAATTTAATTAAAATTTAAGTGCCGCATATTTAAGTATTCACGTGTCACAGGTTTACTATCTCTGGTCTCCAAGTTGATTTTGTTTGATGACATTTAATAATATGAATTTAAGTGGTTGCATTTAGCACAATGCCTAGACAATTGATCTTTTTTTAATGCTCTATTATATAGAGTTTAAGTTGAAAACAAGTTTTCTTTATTTAAATAATTGTTATATTTATATAATAAACTTAATTTTAAATGGATTTTTATTATAATGAACTTGAAATAAAAATAAGGATTTTTATAGGATTTATAATATGTTAATATTATTATTTTTTTATTCCTTCGATGAGATAGTGAGATAGTGAGCCACATCGAACAGGTTTGTATAAAGTAGTAATAATTTTTTTTTTAACCTAACCTTTAGGGGATTTATTTCATTTAAAAAGTGTGTAGTACGAAAATAGACAAAAAATATGCCCTGATATAGATTATAAGTACATTGTACAGTGTACAGTATTTATAATTAATGGTTTTAAAATAATTTTTTTTAAATATTGCCATACAGCTTACAATGAAGAAACTACTGACTAGCGCAAATAGGAAAAAGTTGCAGGTGAGCCGAAGTTTCTAAAGTATTCTTTTTATGTTTACAATTTTAAGAATAATTTTGTCCCAACTATCGTAATAAACTGATATATATATACATATATTTAACATTTCTTTTATAAACAAACGAATGTTTTATTAAAGAAAATGCACGTATTTTACAATTTATTACAAAAGAATGAAACAAAACAATCGGCTAATACGATTTTATATACAATGTGTACGTCATTGTTTTTAAGTTTCTTTACGGGATACTTATGCAAATGCTTAAGACTTAAAATGTCTTCATTACCGATGCTTATCTAATACCTGCGCTAAGCTTGTCTAGAATCATATTATAAGTATGCAACCATATTTATTGGAATAGTATCTGGTTGAAATTAGGAAATAATATAATAATATTATCGTTTGAAATTATTCAAAGCATAAACGTAATTATTAACCAAAATTATTTCCAATATGATAATAAAATATACACACAAAAAGACGGATTTGTCATGGGCTAACCCATGTGATAACCCATTAAGCGCTCTTTTATCAGAAATATATATACAAAATTTTGAAACCACCGAAATACTCAATAATAACTTACAACAACCATAATTATTAATAATAAATTTGATTTTAACATTTATGGAAAACCAACACAAACTGATTCGATAATACCACAATATTCTAACCGTCCTTATTTTCAAAAAATGTCATTTTTAACTCAATTTTTTTATAGACTTGAACGTATTCCTCTAAATAAACATAACTGTCAGCGTGAACTTGACATTATCTATAATATTGCCCATAAAAATGAATCGTAAAATGTGTTGTAAGCGCATAACTCAACAACCCCTGAACCGATTTCGCTAATTCTTTTTTTATAATATTCCTTGAAGTACGAGGATGGTTTTTACGGAGAGAATTATTAAGAAAATTAACCCTAAGGGGGTTAAAAGGGGTAAAAATGGAAAAAACTGATAAAATAAAAAGTTATACTGCACACGGGCGAAGCCGGGTTATTCAGCTAGTATTGCCCATAAAAATAATTTTAACTTGGATACCATTAAAAAAAAAAAAATAAACGTGTAAAACACACAAAATAATTCAAAAACCACCTACCAATATACGAGTTAATTATTGTATTATGAAAAATATAATAATAATTTATCTAACAAATTCGCTAAAATTTTAAATAATGATGTAAATAACATAAAAATAGTTAATAATAATTTAATAAAACAAATAAATTACTAAGCGAAAAACATAACAAAAAAATCTCCTATCTTTAACAAGGCCAGTGTATTTAAACTCAAATGTAGTTGAAATAAATTTTATTTAGGTAAAAAAAAATAGAGATTTCAATACTAGATATTAAGAACAAGTCTTTTACTAACTATGTTGTCGCTCGATGTAAAATTAATTTTTCAATTGTATTTACAAATTTTAATTTTACATTCAGTGCACTCTTTACACCCCCGATGATGATTTTGAATCAAAACGTGTCGTAATTTTTTTGCACTCTTACATATTATAACACTCAAGGCAAGACCTTTATTTTATTTTATTATTGTTTAATTAATGTATTTAACAGTTTGTATTAAAATAATTTGATATATTGAATAATATTTGTTATCATCGTTTTACCGTTTTATTACCTGTAAATTTGTGTTTTCACCGAAAACGTTTTTGAAAGTAAATACAACAGACATCAAAGACCGAGTACATATTATTATTAAAATTGAAATCTAACAAGTTATTCGACGCTTAAATAATAATAATAATAATAAAAAAATTATCTTTGAAAATCGAATACTTATTTTAATATTTCATTGAAATTATTAAGACGGCGATCTCAACAAGTCGATTCCTGTATCTAGTTATTACTATAAATTATATATTTTCTTCAAATAGTTTAGTTATTATGTGTTACTTTATAATATTTACATTCCTGTAGCTTATAATATCTGTACATGCGGCGGGCGATGAGTGATTTATTTACTTGGATTTATTCCAGTATTTACTACGCCCTATGCCCGTTGTGCTTAGTAAATTATTACTATTATACGTGTTTTTTTTCTATTCAAATTATGCAATAAACTGATTTATATGAAATGTTAAGTTTATTCTGAACCCTGTTTATTAGGTAATCGTACAGTTTTCGCAACGTTCACGCAATGTTCGACCACCTATCGGCGGCGGCGCGCGCGGAGTGAGGTGGTTTTTTTTTTTTCTCACCGCACGAGGAAAAATCACCGACAACGGTCGTGTAGATTCTACACTGTAGAACACGAGTGAATACGCGGCCAAACGAGATGGTATAACAATATTATTATGTGAAAGAAGAATGGGAAAAAAATAAATAGTTGTTTGACAACGGTAGGAGGGGTGAAGAACGAAAGCGGCGACGGCGCGGCGTACGAATACTACTACGATTGTTCGGATCGCGTACGATGAAAAGAACGCGACGGGGCAGCTGTAACGTGACCGACGACGACACACGTACTCGCCCGGTGACAAAGACATTATTATTATTATTATTATATTTCGTAGTCGGATTGTATGCCGGGCCTGTATAATATGTACGACGCATCGCTGCTATAATATTATTATAGTCGTTAGAATATTATTATTACCGCTCGTTTTATAGAGGCGTAAACTGACGGCGGCGGCGGTGGTGGGGACGTGTGGGCCGCCGCGCCGTTATCTGGTCGGCGCGATCGCCGCCGCGGCTACACCGTTCGCCGCCGACGACGACGACGCGATAACCCCCCGTGATAACGGCGAGATATTGTCGGCGGCCCCCGTGTTTTCGACTCGTGCGCGCGACACGACACCGGAATCGAACGGGAACCGAGGGAAAACGCGACGCGAACGAACGTCCGGCGGACGGCTCGTATCCCACGGACCAGCGTCGATCACAGCGAGCCAGTGACGCGATGGACAAGTACGTGCGACACGTCAAGAGGAGAAACGACGAGCAGCCCGGGGCCGGCGAACGGCCGTCGTCCGCGGCGAAACGCGCGGGCGTCCGCGAATTCTATCTGCCGGGCGACGGGGCCGGCACGATGCCGTATGTGGACGCGACCGCGGGCTTCCCGACGGTGCCCAGGGCTCCGCAGAAAACGCGTCCGCCAGACTCTGCGACGACGACGCCGACGGCGACAGGTACGAGCGAGCGATCGGTTTTTTTTTTCCATTTCCGTCTGCGAATCTCCCCGGTAAAAAACGGTTTAACAGACGACCGAAAACGTCCGCGATAACGCGTCGGGAAATTAACCAACAAATAAAGGTCGTTTCGCAATGTTTTTTTTTTTCCTTCTTTCTGCCGGCCCATCAATAATAACCTTATTCGAATGGTTTTTTTTTCTTTTCGCGAGTTGCAAATGTTATGAGATAAACCGTCTTCTAGGTACGGCTCTCTGACCTTATGATAATTATTCATGTGAGCAGTAGTTAGGTTACTCTTGTATCTTGTATTTAGTTTTTTTGCCCAGTACAAATCAATAACATATCTTATAAATAATTTTGGTAAAATCGAATGTGCAAGAAACGACAAACAGATATTCCTTTAAATTGTAACATTTTTTGCAAACAAATTACTCCTGTACTTAATTAACCTAATACCGAGACCATTTCTTGATTGAAATCGACCCTAATTACGCTGTTGTCAATAAATATTCGTCGTGTTATACAGATCGTAAAAACTAATTGAATTTCAGTATTTGATATCAGTTTTATTTTTTTTAATATTTTTGTCGTTTTCACTTACAGAAATGACCGAACGCCCAAAACGTCAGTTTGTTGCAAGGCGTTTGTTCTTTGATGATGATGATATAACTGATAAAAATGTCAAACAACGGAGAAATTCGACCGACGACGTTAACGATAGCATGGACAAAATGCAAATAATATCACACGATAATGAACGGCAGTCAGTTGTTTCTTTTACCACACCGGCGACAACTACGTTAAACGAATCACAACTGATGGGCATTTTGGAAAAAAAGGTAAACAATTTCATATCTGCTAGGTACCTAATGACGGCCTCAGCTGCAATTTTCCTCTCTGCGGCGCTTAATTTTTTCTTTTTCATATTTAACCTTTACATCTGACCAAAGTACGCAAAAAAAATAAGTGTTTTAATTTCTTCTGGACCTATTAAAACAAAATTATAATTATTTCTGGACAAGTAGAACGTAGGTATATATGATTTAAAGGCACATTAGCAGACTGGTTAACAATAGATAAAATGTAATTTACAAATATGATGAAACATAATCTAGTAGTGGTGGTGCACACTTTTATAACTTATGAGGCACAACTATTTTATTGGACTCCCATCAATATTGGCTATAAAAGTGCCTACACAGAACTCTTAACGTCAAAATGCATTTCCATTTTTTAATTTATATTTGAATAATAAACCATGATAAGTATTATACTTTTTAAATATTTTATTAGGACAATTTCAAGTATTTCTTTGAAATAACTAATTTAAATTAAAAAATTTCTTTGAACGCATAAATGCAACTAAAATATTCTAATTAATTTGTTCAAGCATCATTATAATATTAATTATATTTATTTATATATTATAAAATATCTACATAAACTGTACTTTTACTAATATCCTAACCACCTACTAACATCCTACCCATCCATACACTTATAAAAGTCCCCTGTAGTTAGGCCACAAATATGTATATTTGCGCCACCACTGCATAATGCATTTATATTAAAATATTTAATCTATTTTATGAATATAATTTTATCAATTATTACAAAAACAGAATAGTAGTTAGTTGTAAATATTATTTCACTAATGTTCAACCGGTTTTTTTTTTTCATTTAGCGAAAAAAAGTTAGTATCTCAGCGACTCAATCTAGTCAATCTACCTATACATTGTTTTGCTAAATTGGCTCATTAAATTTAAATTATTCAGTCTGTCGCCTCAGTTTTAATTTTAGCCTTCTTTTAATATATTCTACCGACAAACTGTCAAATGCATAATGATTACTTATAAGTTAGAACCCATCCAAATTTAGTTTTATTATAGTTAGGAGAAAAATATAAGATACTTACATGATTTTTTTGAAAATTAGATAAAAAATAATCTGTTAAAACCACTTGTAATGTAGGTATAATTTTATAAAATTTCTGGAATACAGTTTTTATGTTTTGTGAAAACGTTGATGAAACTACAAAGAAAGCTACATATTGTTATAACCCAACAACTGAGTACAATTTGTGTTAGATAATTACAAAAAGTGTTGGATAATTATTTTTTTTGAAAAATCCTGAAATAATGTCACATTGATTTCCTTTTATGTACTTAATAATTAACTCGAAACGGGTAAAACTGGATTTTTATTAACTCACAGAATAGTTTGAGGTCTCGCGATTAAATAATTCTCTACGACAAAAATGACACGTGACGAATAAGTTTTGAGACAAAAATGTTACCATGACCAAATGACTAAATGACCGAGTATTCATAACAATATATACGTATTGTTGTCGTGTTATAAGAAAAGTAAATTTTTCAAACTCTTTAATAACTCCGAAGTTGGTCTACTCTGCTATAAGTATATCTCTATTTGTGTTTTAAATAACTAAATTATTTAAACGTTCTAGTTCGGTTGTCAGATATGTTTTTAAACATTTCGATGCCGAATTTTTGTTAAGAATAATATTCTATTGCAATTTACTAACAACTGCTCTATTGTTTACTGTACTTTTTCTTGTACTAAAATCACGATTTTTTTTTCGCGGGGTGACAAAAGTATGATTTTACTGAGAAAAATTAGGCTATTGTTCGCCAACTTTTTGCCACTGCTTATCGGCGGCGCCCACGCCGCCATAACAAAGACATCGGCGATAAATAAATAGAATCAAACGACATGAAAATTTTTATAAATTTCAATCTAAAACAATCGTTTAAAAATGTATCGAAAAGAAACGAATACATTAGCTGATTTGTTACATTAGTGATGCCGAGAGTATTTTAAGTGTTACGACAACTATAATAATTTACCATAGTTTCGTCGTGAGATACTCTCAGCCAGTGGCTTCTTTCACGCGAGACACTTTGTGGCCGGACACTAGAATCCAGATTCAAGACACAAAAAGTGTCCCGAAATAATGAACCTTTCACACGAGACACTAGTCGACTTCATTGGGTGCATCCTATTGTTGGTGCAAGAATAGAAAAGGGTTATTTTAATATCCTATTTCCCGATTTTCTAAAGTACGAGTCAAAATTTTTTAATTTTTTTCGCATGTCCAGTAAATGTTATTTTGAATTACATAATTTAATAAAAGATGACACATTTTATATGTGTCATCTCATATTTTTTAATTTAATTTTTTTGAAACACTCGGAAACACGCGTGTCCCGTCTGAACGTACTAATTGAAGTGCATGTATTTCGAGTGGCCCATACACAGACACCGTGTCCGGACACTAGCGGCGAAGAGACACTGCGATTCCGTATTTTTACGTGTCCGGACACGAATTCCTTATCAGTGTCTCGTGTGAACGCGTCTATATTTTATGTCAATGTATTTTCAGCCGCGCGATTCTTTCGAGACACACGTGGCCGGCCACAAAGTGTCTCGTGTGAAAGGGGCCTTACGTTATGAAAATACCTACTTAATACGGTCATGTCGCGCTTATTTATTTCCAGACTACTCGGACGCCCGTCGAGTCGCTGTCGGACCGCGGTTTCGTCGTGATAAACGGTCCGGTGCACTCGGCGGTGGCCGACGAAGAGGACGATCACTGTTGGACGACCGCGACGAGCGGCCACGGCAAAAGACCGGCGGCGGCGGCGTCGGACTGCGGCGGCGGCGGCTGCGACCTGTACGAATGCCTGTCCGTGTTCGAGGGCGTCGTGTACGGCGTGCTGGTCGCGGCCGCGGACGACGGCTCGGCCGCGATGGCCGCGGCCGGCGCGCTGTCCGCCGTCGGCCCGCACCCGCACGTCGTCGCGTACCACTCGTGCTGGACGGACGGGCGTTTCCATTACGCGCAGACGGAATTCTGTCCGGACGACCTGCGGTCCGCCGCGCGCCGCCGTCCGGCCACCGCGGCCGACTGTCGCGCCGTGCTGGAGCACGTGGCGTGCGCGCTGCACTAT